>JAPVLO010000512.1:600000-893838 GCA_027257055.1 Cephalopachus bancanus
CATAAGCAATATACTTTTTTGTATTTTTTTTTTTTGAGTTATAGTCTCAACTCTGTCGCCCAGACTGGAGTGCAGTGGCACGCTCCCAGCCACCGTAGCCTTGACCTGCTGGGCTCTGGCCATCCTTCTGCTCAGGCTTCCTAGTAGCTAGAACTACAGGCATGCGCAACCATGCCTGGCTAATAATTTTGATTTATAGTAGAGATGAGGTCTCGCCAAGTTGCCCAGGTGGGTCGTGAACCCGTGGGCTCAGGCAATCCACTCACCTTGGCCCCCAAAAGCGTGGGATTACAGGCTGAGCCACCAAGCCTGGCCCACTTTTCTGTATTTTAAGAGTCTGTTTTCAGCCGGGCTCAGTGGCTCAGCCTGTAATCCCGCGCCTTTGGGAGGCTGAGAGTGGATTGCCTGAGGCCACGGGTTCGAGACCTGCCTGGGCAACTTGGCGAGACCTCATCTCTACAATAAATCAAAATGAGCCAGGTGTGGTAGCGCGCGCCTGTAGCTCCAGCTACTCGGAAGGCTGAGGCAGAAGGATCACCGGAGCCCAGCAGGTCGAGGCTGCGGTGGCCGGGAGTGGCCACCGCACTCCAGTCTGGGCGACAGTGTGAGACTCCAACTCAAAAAAAAAAAAAAGAGTCTATTTTCACTGCTAGACTCAAAAAGACTCACGTCACACAAAAAAGATACAATTACTTGAGGGATAAAAATCTTCCTCTTCTATCCACGGAACAATTTTGTTTTGAATGGGGGGAGTAACTACAGTGAAGTCTTCACTTAATGCCACCAATACAATAAGTTCTTGGAAACTGCAACTTTGAGCAACAGGGCATATAATGAAACCAATTTCACCCCAAGCTAATTGATATAAACAAGAGCTAAGTCCCATGCGGACAGGAGGAGACTGTGCACAGACAGTGACTCTGGCATGGTATCCATTTTTTTTCTCAATATGATAACGAAACATTGAATGAAACACGATCATTTGAGGCCCTTCTGTGTTACCATCACTCATATCACATTTTAACATTTTTACGTGTTCTTATTCATTCATACAAACCACCTCATTCCAGAAACTAACTCAAAAGTGCTTCTTAAGAAGCATTCCAGATGTGCTCATGACAAATTATTAGTTTTTGTTTTTCCTTACTGTTGTGAATATTAAATAATTTCATAGGCTAAAAGTGATTTGACTAGTGCCTGTAACATAGTAATCACTCAATAAAAGTTACCTGTTACTATTATGAGCCTAGGAAAGGAAAGAGTTGAAATACACACACTATCATAAGATATTTCTTTCCTCCTTAGTCATGTTCTGGTTGTATCTTTGCACTGGACTATGAGCTTCTCTGCATTTCCTTATCTTTTGGTTTCCCTTCTAACAGACCATCATTCCTCAGAAAGGGTGCTGCTCTAAAGTAGAGGCTGTTTTAAAACACAGGCAAAGGGTACAAACAGTGGTCACAGGGAGGCTTCAAGGAAGACACTAGAACTGAACAAAGATGCCGCACTTGGACTTTTTCACCAGTCTCGTCCCCTTGGGCAGCAAGAATCAGCTTGGTGCTCAGCAGGCCTTAAACTCTACTTGTGGCTTCCCTGAAATGCAATTGGGACCAACCATAAATGCTCCTTAAACCCGAGGTCCTGTATTCTTAAAACATGGCCAAGAAGCCGGGCTCAGTGGCTCAGCCTGTAATCCTGAGCCTTTGGGAGGCTAAGGTGAGTGAATTGCCTGAGCCCGCGGGTTCGAGACCCGCCTGGGCAGCGAGACCTCATCTCTACAATAAATCAAAAAATCAGCCGGGCGTGGTAGCGCATGTTTGTAATTCAGGCTACTTGGAAGGTTGAGACGGAAGGATTGCCGGAGCCCAGCAGGTTGAGGCTGCGGTGGCCGGGAGCGGCCACTGCACTCCAGTCTGGGCGACAGCGTGAGACTCCAACTCAAAAAAAAAACATGGCCAGGAGTTTAGTGCACAAGCTTGCGGTATCAATTCCAGGAACAAGTCAAGTGGTAGGAGTGGCAAGAGGGTGGCACTGGAGGAGCCAGTCAGCCCGAGAAGAGGCAGCAGCCAGGCTTCACCACCACCCCAGGTGTGGATTTTAAGGCAAGATCAATAACACATGTCTAGCAAAGTGATGTGACCACAAGGCACTCCCAACCATATACCTTGGAGACATAATCAGTACACTGCTGGAAGAAGAGTTAAGGACATCTCTGTAAAACAGAATTTGCCAATTTTACAAAACAGAAAAAAGTGTGTAAGTGATATGTACACTAATGAGAGCTGTTAAGCTAAAAATCTCAGTGGGACCTCCAAAGTATTAGGGTAAAATATATCCCAGTGGGGCTTCTAAAATGCTAATTCAGACCTGCCAGGGTGGGTGTGTGTGCAATCTGGTGCTGCAAGAATGATGCAAAGAACTGCACAGAAGTTAGATTGGAAAATATAGTTTATTTAGAAAGTAAATCAGAGGGAGGAGATTTACCTTCCCAAGGTAGCAGAGGAGGCCAAAGCTAGGAAATATAATGACCACAGCTCAAGGAGTCACATGTTCAGACCATAGCTTAGCAAAGCAACGGCAAACGGAGAGAGAGAGGGAAGAAGGGAGGCAGGGAGGGAGGGAGGGAGAAGAGTGAGAGAAAGAGTGAATGATCGATTCACCTCCCCAAGGTGCGGGAGGGAGTCAGAGTCAAGAAGTTCAGTTGCCTCCATAGCTCAAAAAGTCACAAGGACACACCAGAGTTTAACAAAACAACAGCAACTGCTGTTTGAAGCTGAATGCCTTTCAACCTTTCCCTTTGATGGGGGCAGATCTTAAGGTGATTGGGTGGTGGTCTGCTTCATGTCATCACAAAGGGCACAGGTTAGCACAGATACTGCTGTCAGGCAGCTGGGTGGGTCAGTCATATGACTGCTGCCACAGGAATAAGGTCTGTCTGTGTCATGAAGGTCATGAAGGGTTGATTAGGTTAACTTCAGTCTTATGGGTGGAGGCAAATACTTGAAATACAAAAGCTAATTAGTATAAGACAAGCTGGGGAGGGGGTTGTAAAACAATTATCAACAGCTACCTCTGAGAAACCAGTTCTGTCCTTGGCTAGTGATTAGATGGCAAATTAAAGTGAACTGTGAGAAAAACAGGACAAAACTAAGCAATGTTAAAATGGCTGCTCATAGGCTACATTGACTCCATGTTATGTCCTTTCAAGAGTTAAACAAATACAAGGATTGTAATATCACCTGTCAAAGGAATCTGCCGGTCCAGGTGTGGTGGCTCACACCTGTAATCCCAGCACTATGGGAGGCTGGAATGGAAGAATCACTTGAGCACAGAAGTTCGAGACCAGCCTGGGCAACATAATGAGACCTCATCTCTACCAAAAATCCAAAAAAAATCAGCTGGGCATGTTGGCATGTGCCTATAGTCCCAGCTACTTTCTCAGGATGAGGTGGAAAGATCGTCTGAGCCCAAGATGTTGAGGTGCAGTGAGCCAGGATACCGCCACCTCACTCCAGGCTGGGTGACAGAGAACTCAAAAAAAAAAAAAATTTTCAACCTCGCTCACAGGAGAGCTACCAATTAATACCATACCAGGGTACTACTTCTCACTTATCAGATTGGTAAAAGTTCCAAAGCTTGACAACATACTCCCTTAGCTTTGGGGATACAGATGCCCTGTATTACCAGGGGAGGAGCATAAACTAGAACAACCCTATGGAAGGGACTTTGGAACTGCCTATATAGAAGCTGTATTAATACCTATCTACCTACGAATCAGTAGCTATCTACTACGTAGTATCCACCTACTGGGCAAAATGACAAATGCACTTATCCTTTAGCCAGGCACTCCTACTTTTACACAAGTAGGAAATGACAGATAGGAGCTTACTCTTGCTTGTATGAAACAAGCTGGGGAGGGAGCTGTAAAACAACTATCAATAACCCAGATGTCCAGAAACACGAGACTGGTTAAAAAGCCAATGGCACTTCCAAGATAGTGGAACATAATGCAGCCATAAAAAGAAGGAAGACAACTGTATTTCAATACGGAGAGAGCCTGAGGAGCTATTAAGTGATAAAACAAAAAAGAAGGTACAAAACAGTACATACCGTACGCTATCTTTGGTCAGAAACATATTTGCTTAGATTTGTAAAACAGGAGCATTGAAAGTTTAAAAAATAAGCCGGGCTCGGTGGCTCAGCCTGTAATCCCGCGCCTTGGGAGGCTGAGGTGAGTGGATTGCCTGAGCCCACGGGTTCGAGACCCGCCTGGGCAACTTGGCGAGACCCCATCTCTACAATAAATAAAAAAATTAGCCGGGCGTGGTAGCGCGCGCCTGTAGTTCCAGCTACTTGAAAGGCTGAGGCAGAAGGATCGCCGGAGCCCAGCAGGTCGAGGCTGTGGTGGCCGGGAGCGGCCACTGCACTCCAGTCTGGGTGACAGAGTGAGACTCCAACTCAAAAAAAGAAAGTTTAAAAAATAAACCATAAAAAATGGCTTTTGGTCGGGCATGGTGACTCATGCCTAAAATCCCAGCACTTTGGGAGGCTAAGATGAGAGGATTGCCTGAGCTCACAGGTTCAAGACCAGCCTGAGCAACTTAGCGAGACCTCATCTCTACAATAAATTAAAAAAAAAAAAATTAGCCGGGCATGGTGGTGCACGCCTGTAGTCCCAGCTACTTGAAAGACTGAGGTGGCCTGAGCCCAGCAGGTCAAGGCTGTAGTGGCTGCGAGCGTGCCACTGCACTCCAGCCTGGGCAACAGCGTGAGACTCGAACTCAAAAAAAAAAAAAAAAAAAAAAAAAAAAGGCTTTTTAGGCCAGGCCCAGTGGCTCACCCCTATAATCCCAGCATTTTGGGAGGCCAAGGCAAGAGGATTGCCTGAGCAATCCCTGAGATTGCTCGAGACCAGCCTGGGCAACTTGGTAAGACCTCATCTCTACAATAAATCAAAAAATTAGCTGACCATGGTGGCACATGCTTATAGTTCCAGCTACTTAGACGGCTGAGGCAGAAGGATCACCTGAGTCCAGCATGTTGAGGCTGCGGTGGCCATGAGTATGCCACTGCACTCCAGCCTGAGCGACAGAGTGAGACTCTGACTCAAAAAAAAAGGCTTTCTAGAAGAGTAGGAAAATGAAAGAGATAGAGGGGTGTAAGCAAGTGTCACCGAATATACATGTGTAATATAGTTTTGTAGCTTAAATCAGAAAATGTATTATCTATTCCAAATTATTCAATTTAATTTTATAATAAACTGTAAAACTGCCAGAAAACCTAGGACAATGTATATATTTTAAAAATTATAATTTTATAATTATAAAATCTTACAATAGGCTAAGTGGTGGCCCACGTCTGTAATCCCAACACTTTGGGAGACTGAAGCAAGAAGAATGCTTGAGGCCAGGAGTTCAAGACCAGCTTGGGCATCATAGCAAGACCTCATCTCTAAAAAAATTAAAAATCAGCCAGACTTGGTGGCACATCTCTATCATCCTAGCTAGTCAGGAGACTGAGCCATGAGGATCACTTGAGCCCAGAAGTTTGAGGTTACAGTGAGATATGACTGTGTCACTGCACTCCAGCCTGAGAAAGAGAACAAATCCCCATCTCAAAAAATATATATGAATCATAAAGCATAAAAAGGTATGTTTTGTTACACACTATTATCCCAAAACATCAAACTACCAAAGGATTAGAATATTCAATAGAGTATTTTTTAAAAAGCCTCAAAACTGTGAAAAGAAATTAAAATTTTGATTAAATAAATTTTAAACCTAAGCCCTCCTCACGTCAGTGGTGTAAATGTTTTCAAAATGCATTAGTCAATCTTCAAAAAGTAATGTTTTCAATGGAAAAATACTCAAGCTATCAAGGGACACTTGATTTCAACTCCAGTTCTAGAACTAATAAGCAGTGTAACCCTAAAAACATTACATCACTACCCTGAACTACAGTTTTTCTACTGAAAAAAAGAAATGCCTATCCTACCTATACCATAGATTCCTCCCCCCAAAAGTACGGGAAGTCAGTTCAGTTCAAGAGCACGTTTGTAAATCCAATTTGTTTAATACCAACAAAGTTAGCCTAGGTACTCAACTAACATATTGGTTATACAGTACTATATGTATTTAACAGGTTATACTGACACCTGGTGGAGAGAAATAATACATTAAAAAACCACAGGTGTGCATCATCAAAGTTCATAATTTGAAGGTTCATATGTAGGGGGCTTATTGTAAATTAAAGTACTTTACAGCCAGGTATGTGGCACATACTTATAATCCCAGCACTTTGGGAGGCTGAAGTGGGAGAATCACTTGAGTCCAGCTGTTTGAGACCATCCTGAGCAACACAGGGAGACCCCATCTCAAAAAAACATGTTTGTTTTAAGCACATCCACAAGAGACACTCTTTGCAATTCAGGATGCTGCAGAATCATCAAGAAAACAATAAATTGCCAGGCTTGGTGGCTCAGCCTGTAATCCCGCACCTTTGGGAGGCTGAGGTGAGTGAAATGCCTGAGCCCGCGGGTTTGAGACCCGCCTGGGCAGCGAGACCTCATCTCTACAATAAATCAAAAAAATCAGCCGGGCGTGGTGGCACATGCCTGTAATTCCAGCTACTTGGAAGGCTAAGGCGGAAGGATCGCCGGAGCCCAGCAGGCCGAGGCTGTGGTGGCCGGCAGCGGCCACTGCACTCCAGTCTGGGCGACAGAGTGAGACTCCAACTCAAAAAAAAAAAACAAAAAAAAAAACCAATAAATTATTATATGATACTGCAGAAGTAGAAAGTACAGAAGTAGCCGGGCTCGGTGGCTCAGGCTGTAATCCCGCGCCTTTGGGAGGCTGAGGTGAGTGGATTGCCTGAGCCTGCGGGTTCGAGACCTGCCTGGGCAGCGAGACCTCATCTCTACAATAAATCAAAAAATCAGCCGGGCGTGGTAGCGCATGCCTGTAATTCCGGCTACTCGGAAGGCTGAGGCGGAAGGATCGCCGGAGCCCAGTAGGTCGAGGCTGCGGTGGCCGGGAGCGGCCACTGCACTCCAGTCTGGGCGACAGAGTGAGACTCCAACTCAAAAAAAAAAAAAAAACCAAAAAAAAAGAAAGTACAGAAGTTTATGTTGAATCTACTCGATACCAGGGCAAACCTGGGAGTTGTTTTTACTAAACTCTTGATACTGGAATGGTTGCCTCTCCTTCTTTCTTACAAAAGTGAAAAGTGCCAAAAATAAATACTACTTATGGTTCCAGTGAATTTAGGTATTACGGTAAATTCAGAGCCTAGTATCTCACAATTTACATAGGCAGTAATCCCAAGACTCAACTAAGTCAAAAATCAACCAAGATAGTCACCTGCAGAACATGGCTCTATCCTCTTATTCCTATACAAACAACTCTATTAAAAAATACTCTTTCTGTATTGAACAATTGTTTTCCATTTTCTACCTCTTGAACATAAGATCTCAAGGGATTCTCTACTTTTGAAGATTTCCCTATTTAATCCCTACCATGTTTAACACCAATTAGTCTTGTGACACTTCAGGAACAAGTCACACTTCTGGCAGAAATTCAGTACTCTGAAGGAGGCTAAAGATCACACTGGTCTTTGGTCCCCTGGAGAACACACGGATGCGGTCGAGAAAGCACGCTGCCTGCAATGCACTTGCACATCCTAAAATAAGTGCGATCCACCGGACTTTGGATTCCAGCACAGCTAGGGGAAAGGCTCTGAAACCCGAAGATGGGAACAGGGACAATGTTCTCGTGACAGCAATAGCCTGAGTGGACGGAACAAACTGGACAGTACAAGGAACCCTGCAGAAAGGGATGGGGACCGAAGGTGCGGCTGTTAGTCATTTCCAGTGAAAACTTAAATATACAAAGGAACCAGGTCCGCCCACCCAGACTCCACAAGCAGCCACTGCCAGAAAAAATATGAGACCAAGCTAAGGGTCCTGCTGGCTCTACCTGGGGTCTCGCCACCAAACTGAGGAAAAGGTTCCCTGCCCTCAGTTGTTCACTGGACCAGCTGTTCCCTGCTTATTCAAGGCAATAACCATTTTCCCTGGCAGATGACCAATGATGGGCCCTAGGACTGTACATGAAACACAACGAGCCTTCCGTTGGCTTTCCTGGTCCCTGCTGCACCACCCCAGACTGACACAGTACCTGATACAGAGCAGGTTAGGATACGTGTTCAACAGCTGGAACTGCTCAACACTCAAGTCGGTTCAAGTCCATAGTTACTGAGCAACTAGTCTGTAAATATTACAGTATTTAATCCATAAAGATGTATAACATGATCTCCATTAAGGAACCACGTACTGACTATAAAAGAAAAATAGAATTGAAAAAGAAAAAAGATTGGAGAAGGGCAAATCTGGAAGCAGCAGCAGGTATTTTGAAAACTGGAAACAATTTACAGGAATTATTTAACCTATATCATTAACAGAAAAAACTGTTTCCTGGAATGGCTTTCTTTCATCAATAAGCTTTTTTTTTTTTTGAGTTGGAGTCTCACTCTGTGGCCCAGGCTGGAGTGTAGAGGCACAAACACAGCCACTGCAGCCTTGACCTGCTGGGCTCTGGTGATCCTTCCACCTCAGCCTTCCTTCCAAGTAGCTGGAACTATAGACGCACGCCATCACGCCCAGCTAGTTTTTGAGATTTAGTGTAGAGACGAGGTCTCACCAAGTTGCCCAGGATGGTCTTGAACCCCTGGGCTCAGGCAATTCTCTCGCCTCGGCCTCTCAAAGTGGAGGATTACAGGATTATAGACTGAGCCACCGCGCCTGGCCAGTAAGAATTCTTCATATTGCATTTTTCATCCCAGGATCAAAGTAATCTATAGATTTAGTGTAATCCCAGAAGACTCCTTATGGGTGTTTTTGTTTGGGTATGGAAGTTGACAAAACGGATTTTAAAATGTATATGGAAAGCTGGGAGCGGTGGCTCAGGGAGGGGAGATCCGGGATTTGAGACCAGCCTGGGCAACTTGGTGAGATCTCATCTCTACAAGAAAAAAAAAATTAGCTAGCAGTTCCAGCTACTTGGAAGGCTGAGGCAGATCGCCTGAGCCCAGCAGGTTGAGGCTATGGTGGCCGTAGGCATGCCACTGCACTCCAGCCTGGGTGACAGAGTGAGACTTCGACTCAAAAATAAATAAAATAAAATAAAATGTATACGGAAATACAAAGGAGCAAGCCATGACAATCCTGAAGAAGAACAAAACTGGAGGTTATTCTACCAGACACTAAGATCCTAAAGCTGTAGTAATACGGTGTGATACTCCAGTTCAGACAAAGGCAACAAATCAACAGAGTAAGAAGTTCCCTAGCCAGGCTCGGTGGCTCACCCTGTAATCCTGTGCCTTTGGGAGGCTGAGGTAAGTGGATTGCCTGAGCCCGCGGGTTTGAGACCCGCCTGGGCAGCGAGACCTCATCTCTATAATAAATCAAAAAATCAGCCGGGCATCATAGCGCACGCCTGTAATTCCGACTACTTGGAAGGCTGAGGCGGAAGGATCGCCGGAGCCCAGCAGGTCGAGGTTGCAGTGGCCGGGAGCGGCCACTGCACTCCAGTCTGGGCGACAGAGTGAGACTCCAACTCAAAAAAAAAAAAGAAGTTCCCAACAGACTTACCTGATGTATGTGGTAGCAGATGTTTGTTTCAAATAAAGAGCTAGGTCAATACAGGGGAAAAAAAATGAACCTTCATCCCTACACAGAAAAAGCAATTTCAGCCGGGCTCGGTGGCTCAGCCTGTAATCCCACGTCTTTGGGATTACCTGAGGTAAGTGGATTGCCTGAGCCCATGGGTTCGAGACCCACCTGGGCAACTTGGCGAGACCTCATCTCTACAATAAATCAAAAAATTAGCCGGGTGTGGTAGCGCGCGCCTGTAATTCCAGCTACTTGGAAGGCTGAGGTGGAAGGATTGCCAGAGCCCAGCAGGTCGAGGCTGCGGTGGCCAGGAGCAGCCACTGCACTCCAGTCTGGGCGACAGAGTGAGACTCCAACTCAAAAAAAAAAAAAGGCTGAATATGTGACCCAGCAATTCCACTTCTAGGTGTTTAGAAGTGTACAAGAATGCTCATAGTAGCATTATTAATAAATAGCCAAGACTAAAAATAATAATCTGAATGTCTATCAATAATAGCACAGGTAAATAAATTCTTGAATATTTAGCACTAAACAACGATGAAATGAACAAACTACTGATATTTGCAGCAACATGGATTGCTCTTATAAAAATAAAGTTGAGTAAAACAAGAGGGCAAACCACAAAAAAATATATATTGCACTTCTGCTTCTGTCCGTAATATAGTAAGTGGTATCAGACTGTTCCTTTTGCCCTGAACAACTGTAAAACCAAACAAAATATTTGAGACAACTGTTTTCAGGCATTAGACAACAGGTAAGGTAGGGGGGACCCTTCAGGAAGAGAAAAACACAAGGTAAGCTGCATGTTACCCCAAACGTCCTGCCTTGGGCACCTTCCCAACCAGCCTTGGGGAGAGAGCTCAAACTGATAGAGTCACCTCCTCACAAAGAGAGCAAAGACTGGAATTTGAGGATGCTGAGGCATATACAACCTAAATTATTAACACCTTGACGGACACAGATGCAGCAACTTAAAATTAGAAAATAATTTGTTAAAAAAAAAAAAAAGTTTCACCGGGCATGGTGGCTCACACCTGTAATCCCAGCACTTTAGAAGGCGGAGGGGAAAGGATTGCCTGAACCCACAGGTTCAAGACCAGCCTGGGCAACTTGAGGAGATCTCGTCTCTACAATTAATCAAAAAATTAGCTGGGCGTAGTGGCACAGGCCTATAGTTCCAGCTACTTGGGAGGTTGAAGCAAGAAGATTACCTGAGCCCAGCAGGTCAAGGCTGTAGTGGCCATAAGCATGCCACTGCACTCCAGCCTGGGCAACAGAAACTCAAACTCCAAAAAAAAAAAAAAGTTTCAATTTTGTAACCATTAGCTAGAAAAGCATTATAAAACTTTTAAAATTGAAATGATTATTTAAAGAAAATAGGAATAACTGTGTACAATATTTTATCTGCAATTTTTTGACTTAGTAAGAAAAAAATCCATGGAGAAGCAGGATTTAAAATGTAAAGATGAGTTAAGAAATTCTCATACAAAATGTAAATGCCATCCCCTACCCCCAAAAAGATTCAAACTAACCCTATATAAAAATGTGCAGTCTAGCCTGTAGTTTCAGCTACTTGGAAGCCTGAGGCGGAAGGATTGCCGGAGCCCAGCAGATCGAGGCTGCGGTGGCTGGGAGCAGCCACTGCACTCCAGTCTGGGCGACAGAGTGAGACTCCAACTCAAAAAAAAAAAAAAAAAAGTGCAGTCTTGGCCCAGGCAAGTTGGCTCACACCTGTAATCTTAACACTTTGGGAGGCAAAGATGGGAGGCTCGCTTGAGTCCAGGAAGTCAAGGCTTCAGTGAGCTGTTGATTGTGTCATCCAGCCTGGGCAACAGAGTAAAACTCTGGCTCAAAAAAAAATACAGTCTTAATATCATGAACTACTATATGTCACCTCACATATACGAAATACACATATATGGAGACTTCTCTCTTGGTGACAGTCATTCTCACAGCCTTAAACACCACCTGTAACCTAACAACTCTGAGTTTCTCTCTCCAGTCTGACTGCTTCTTGAATTCAAGCTCGTGGACCCACCTGCCCACTCGACATAACCAACTGGATGCCCAACAGGCATCTCAAATGTAGTAACACCCCAAGAGGAACTCCTGACCCTCATTCCCCCACCCACCCAATACCCGACTCCTCTACTCTACATTGCAGTAAAAGGCAATTCCATTATTCACTCCCACTGGGGCACACTTGGCCTTTCACATTGCACATCTAATCCAAGGGAAGATCCAGTCAGTTCCGCTTTCAGACACTGACAGAACCTGACCCTTCCCCAACGCCACTGCCCTGGTCGGAGCATCAACAGTCTCATCTAGATTGGTGCAATCAACCCCACCTGGAATCCCTGCTCCCTGTCTCCTTCAGCCACTCCAACTAGTCACACACCCTCTGCATCCCTTGACCCCTTCTCTATGTGGTTCTTCTTCTCAGCACTTACTTACCACCATCTAACACATCTGTATTTACTTTTTTAGCTTATCTCTGGTTTGTCTCCTCCCACTAAAACGTAAGTTCTAGGAGGGTAGGGATGTGCTTTCTGTTCACTAACATATCACTGTCACCAGGGACTAGAGCATTACCTAGCACAGTGTGTGCTCAATAAATATTTGTTGAAGAAAGAAGGAAACACTAAGGAAAAGGCTTACTAGTGAACGTTTTCCATCATCTTACTGACTGTCCTACAAGTGAGTTTCTTAGTCAAGTCACTGAAATGTGAAAGGAACATATGGTGCAAGAAATAACATCCTGGTTTCCTTTTATTTCCCATAGACATTAGCCCTTTGACCTTGAATGATTCTGGCAAAAAGTTGCCATCTGGCACTCCTTTCAGACTCACCATCACCACCACCACCACCACCAATGTTATTCCTGGCTTCCAAATCCATGGTCCAACATGGTGTGTTTCTAATTTTTCAATCTAACCTACAAGGACAATAGTTGACTCTCGAAAGATCAGCCTATGAAAGATCAAAAACAATCCTATAACACAAAATAACACTGTATTCCCCTAGAAAATAATACGCAGGATTCAAAGAAACTGATTTATCTTCAAACACAACTTAGGCAAATTCTTTCACAAAAGGTGCCACAAAGAAGTAACTATATGGCTGAGCTGTCATTAATTCAGTTATTAAATCTTTATGTTTTTTAATTACAAGACAATACAAGTTTGTTGTAAAAAGGCATTTGCAACACCATAAATGCAAAGTAAGCAAAGTGTTCTCTTATTCCACCTAAATCTCAATTCCCCAGATAACAATTTTGGTCTAAAATTCTTCCCCACTTTTTTCTGCAAATACACAGATAGATACTTTTGTTTTACAAAAATGGGCTCATACCATACAGACCATTCCCAAATTGCTTTTCCCACTTACATCATTCCATGTTAGGATTTTAAAGTAGCCCTGCAATAAACATATGCCCTCTGGACAGACTTTCTATAGCAATAGTTTCCAAACTTTTTAATCTCAGACCCTCATCACACTCTTGAAAATTATTAAGCCTGGAGTGGTGGCTCATGCCTGAAATCTCAGAACTTTGGGAGGTGAGAGCAAGAGGATTGCTTGAGCCTAGGGGTTCAAGACCAGCCTGGGCAACTTGGTGAGACCTTGTCTCAACAATAAATTTAAAAATTAGCCAGGTGTGGTGGTGCTCGCCTGTGGTTCCAGTTGCTTGGAAGGATCACCTGAGCCCAGCAGGTGGAAGCTGCAGTGGCCGTGATTGTGCCACTGCACTCTGGCCTGGATGATAGTGAGACTCTGACTCTCCCCCCCAAAAAAAGAAAATTATTGAAGGCCCCAAAGAGCTTAGTTTATATAGGCTATCTCATCAATATTTTGATATTTACCATATTAGAAATGAAAACTGAAATTTTAAAATATATTTATTCATCGAAAATAAATTTTTTTTTTCTGAATCAGAATCTCACTCTGTCACCAAGACTGGAGTGCAGAGGCATGATCAGGGCTCACAGCAGCCTTGATCTCCTGTTTCAGGTGGGGCTACAGGCACGCACCACCATGCCTGGCTAATTTTTTTTTTTTTTTTTTTTTGATTTGGCATCTCACTCTGTCATCCAGGCTGGAGTGCAGTAGCACACTCACTGCCACACCAACGTCAACCTGTTGGGCTCAGGAGATCCTTTCGCCTCAGCCTTCCAAGTAGCCAGAACTACAGGCGTGCACTACCATGCCCAGCTAATTTTTAAAAAAATTTATTGTAGAGATGAGATCTTGCCAAGTTGCCCAGGCTGGTCTCAAACCCACGGGCTCAAGCAATTCACTCACCTCAGCCTCCCAAAGTGCTGGGATTACAGGCTGAGCCGCTACAAGCCCAGCCAATTTTTTTATCTATTGTAGAGACAAGGTCTCACCAAGGTTGCCCAGGCTAGTCTCGAACCTCTGGGCTCAGGCAATCCTCTTACCAAAGTGCTGGGATTATAGGTGTGAGCCACAGCACCAGGCAAAAAATATTTTTATTATTACTGGAAAATAACTGTTCCCCCCTGCCAAAAAAAAAAAAAGGACTTTCTAGATAATTGTAGATAAGTATTCTTTGATGCTATACCAAAACTCAGTAAACGTTAGTTACTTTTTTTTTTCTTTTGAATCGGAGACTCCCTGTCGCCCAGGCTGGAGTGCAGTGGCATACTCACAGCCACTGCAGCCTTGACCAGTTAGGCTCAGGAGATCCTTCTGCCTCATCCTTCCAAGTAGCTGAAACCACAGGCATGTGCCACCACGCCCGGCTATTTTTTTTGATTCGTTGTAGAGATGAGGTCTTGCCAAGTTGCCCAGGCTGGTCTCGAACCCTTGGGCTCAGGCAGTCCTCTCACCTCCACCTCCCAAAGTGCTGGGATTACAGGCATGAGCCACTAGGCTCAGTCCAATGTTACTTTTTTTTTTTTTTTGAGTTGGAGTCTCACTCTGTCGCCCAGACTGGAGGGCAGTGGCCGCTCCCGGCCACCGCAGCCTCGACCTGCTGGGCTCCGGCGATCCTTCCGCCTCAGCCTTCCAAGTAGCTGGAATTATAGGTGTGCGCTACCACACCCGGCTCACTTTTTGATTTATTGTAGAGATGAAGTCTCGCTGCCCAGGTGGGTCTCGAACCCGCGGGCTCAGGCAATCCACTCACCTCAGCCTCCCAAAGGCACAGGATTACAGGCTGAGCCACCGAGCCCGGCTAATGTTACTTTCTTAAAGGTTGGTTGCCATGTAGAATTTGAAACCATACCAGTGAATTGTATTCTGTTACATTAAAATCTACTGCCTATTTTGCAATTTGAATGAATCTTTTACCTGTGCATGATTTTATATCATGTATTGATCATTTGGAAAATACTGGTTCACTGATTTATGTACATCTTCCAGATAATACATTTGATGATAGATATTAACATATCACACCTAGCCAGGTGTGGTCGCTCACACCTGTAATCTAGCACTTTGGGAGGCTGTAGCGGTTAGGATTGCTTGAGACCAGAAGTTCCAAACCAACCTGGGCAACACAGCAAGACCCTGTCTCCACTCTCCCCAAAAAGTTTTAAAAAGGGAAAGAAATTTTGAAGATAAAATATCACATCTGTAAATATTACCACAAATCTCTATATCACAGTGGCAGATACAAGTTCTCCAGAATCCTAATTTTCACTGGAAAGCTAAAATTTTATCACTGGCAACAAATACTACCTGCTGTTTTCCTTGAAAGGAGAGATTCTTTCATACAGTTTTTAGTCTGAATAACCATAGTTTGTCATTCAGTTTCAAATAAAAATGATAGTCCATGAAAAAAGTGGCCAGTGTGGTTTGCCACTCAAACAACTGCCCAAGTGTTTTTCTAGATATAACCATCATACCTCAGTGTACACAGTAGAAGTGTTTTATGTATACTTCCCGTTTGTCCCACATAATATTAAAAAGACATATACAAAAGGGTCAAGATAGGACATCAGTCATTGCTGCTGTTTCATCAGGGACATTCTTAAGTGAAAACTGGAATTTTTTAATTAAAAAATTTTTTAAATTTTCATTTTTCCTGTGAGTTTACATCACAAAGAATATAATGGCAATAGTACAGCTAGGTGCCACAGTCTTGATTCATGCTAAAACACCTGCTTCGATTTTTATGCACAATTAGCATTAAAGTCAACACAGTAAAAGAGGCAAACAGCCTGTAGCCCCAGCTATTCAGGAGGCTAAGGCAGAAGGACCGCCTGAGCCCAGGAGGTGGAGGCCAGGCTGAGTAACAGAGTGAGACCCAACTCAAAAAAAAAAAAAAAAAAAAAAAGCCAAGGAGGCAAAAAAAGAAAAAAAAGAGGCAAATAAGATCATAGTATCTATTAACATGAAAACAGTTTTAACCTCTCAACTCCTGAAGGGGTAACAGGGACCCCCCCCCAGGGAACTACACTGTTCTATACTAGTTTCCTAGAAGGGAGATTACTGGGTCACTGGCACACACATTTCAAATTCTGGTAAATTCTACCAACACTCTCCAAAAACTATGTACCAATTTTCACTTTCTTTTTTTTGAGTCGGAGTCTCACTCTGTCATCCAGGCTAGAGTGCAATGGCACACTAACAGCCAACCGCAGGCTCGACCTGCTGGGCTCAGGTGATTCTTCCGCCTCAGCATTCCAGGTAGCTGGAACCATAGGCATGTGCCACCTCGCTAATTTTAATTTTATTTATTTATTATAGAGACGATGTCTTGCTAAGTTGCCCAGGCTAGTCTTGAACCCCTGAACTAAGGCAATCTTCTCACCTCTGCCTCCCAAAGTGCTGGGATTATAAGCATAAACCACTTCGCCTGGCTCACTTTCTAAGGCTGCATGACCATCACTAATTAAAATGTAAACAATTCACAGCTTAAAACTTGAATTTGGGAAGTATATCATAACATATTACCATTATTTGCCTGCCTTAAGCCAATATTAAAATACAACTAATGTTTCAAAACAAAGTAAAATCCAGGTATCCAGATTTATGTAGATGAAGTGAATATTTTTCTGTAAGAAAGTGAAACCTCTGCTGATTAATGATAGTCTCAAATATTTTTTTTTTAAAAGGGCCAGACAGTGGCTCACACCTGTAATCCCAAAACTTTGGGTGACCGAGGCAGGTAGATCACTTGAACCAGAGTTTCAGACTAGCCTGGACAAGGTAGTGAGACCTGGTCTCAATGCTTTTGTTTTGTTTTGTTTTGTTTTTTTGAGTTGGAGTCTCACTCTGTCACCCAGACTGGAGTGCAGTGGCCGCTCCCGGCCACCGCAGCCTCGACCTACTGGGCTCCCGCGATCCTTCCGCCTCAGCCTTCCGAAGAGCCGGAATTACAGGCGCGTGCTACCATGCCCGGCTGATTTTTTGATTTATTGTCTAGATGAGATCTCGCTGCCCAGGCGGGTCTCGAACCCGCGGGCTCAGGCAATCCACTCACCTCAGCCTCCCAAAGGCACGGGATTACAGGCTGAGCCACCCAGCCCGGCTCTCAATGCTTTTTTTTAATGGTATTAAAAAAACAAAGAAAGAAAGAATCACCTCAACTGCCCAATGCAAGTTCATCCAACAGAGGCCTTTTGTTAATTTGTTATTGCAGTCACCCATTGTAAGAGGTATTGGTGACTGAATTTCAAAGTACACGCCATTTGCACACTTCATACATTTGCTTATAGGGTGGGTGGGCAGGTTCAATTGATATTTTAATATACAGGACACAGTCTGAAAAATGCCAGGCTGCAACAGTGCAAATAAGACACTAATTGATTGGTTCCAGATGTCAATCTAAGCTGACCCTTAGCTTTAACTTCACACAGAATTATTGCAAGTGAACAATATAATATGTACTGTCAACACTCAAATGCCAAATATGTTCATAAAAATGTCAAAGACAACCTTTACTGCCCCAAATGTCATTTTAAACAGGGAGAGAGAAGGCTGAATGCTCCATCAATGAGGAAAGGATTACTCCTTATGGAAGGAACTAACTAGAAGTTGTGTATCCTCAGCTCACAAGCAATGCAGCTGCCCCACTGAATTTTTCCCACATAGCTCCAAAGCAAGTACTTTCAAGTTCTACTTAAAGTCAAGGATCTTAGTGTCAACCAGTATTTATGACTCAACCTTTTGGGGAGCACAAACCACTTTGAGAATATGATAACAGCTCTCTGCAGACAAACTAGAAAAGAATCTATACATGTAGAAAAGCCCAAGACTTCAGAGAGAGCAGAAATCATAGAAGTATGTATCCTAAGAAACTCCTTAAGTCCTACTGCCTCGGGAAACTGAGACCCCAGAGCAGTAAAATGGCTTGTCCAAGGTCAACAGCGAATCGGAACTAGTGAGACAAGAAATAAGCAACTCAAACAAATTTTGAATAAAGCCATGCAGAGGCATGAAATAACTTTTTCTTATACAAAGAAAGTTCCACCAGAAACTAAGAGATAACTACGGTAACAAAAGTGTTAAGTAGAACTGGAAGGAACTGACACAAGTACTGTAGTTCAAAAGATCCCTGATGCTCTTAACTGAACGTATAAAGAAAAAACATGACCAGAAATCTTGAAAAACACTCACCATGTTCCACAAACACATTGCAGTGTGGACCTCCATGCCTCGAAGACTCCTTCTTCCCTGCTCCTTTGATAAAGTGCAGGGCAGGCAAACTCGGCCTTCTTTGGTCCCCAAGAACTTTTCCAGGCTGTTGCCCCATAAAGTAACGATAGGCACCCCTTTCCAGAAGAGGGTTCAAGATCTTCCAGAAGAGTCAATGAGCTTAGAAGGAAAATGGTTTCTATGTGGAATTTCACATTCACCACACCTCAAGTCAGAAATTGAGGTCAATCACAGAAGGACATCTTCCATACCAAAAGGAAGCACATTTTTTTAGGTTGATGCATGTAAACAGGAGTTCCAAGAATTTTTGCAGTTCATCAATTTGAAGTCATGTAATTGCAATGCTACCCAAAAGTTTCTTGATTTGAAGTATATCTTACTGGCTGAATAACAATTTCTTTTCAGGAAAAAACACCTAAACAGAAATATTCACAGGGGATACTGGAAAAGGTCAATAACACTGAAGTCATTTCGGTTCCCACACATAAAGGAAACGTTGATGGTCTTTGGACGCGCCTCCAGAACTTTCCCTGTGGAAGTCACCAACCCCCTATCTTAGTTTCTTCATCGTCCAACAAATTTCCTGCCGAACTAGCTGCCGCTCTCGCTTCTCTACTCTGTTCTCCGGAAAAGGACACGGGTCACCCAGATTTCAGTGAGAGTTTGCCCTCGGCTCTGACGAAAAGGAATGCATTGCCAGCAACTTTTAAGTTCGCTTTTTAAAAGGCCTGTGAAACCAATCCAGACCTTTCCTCTGCATTAAAGTTTTTGGCTGAGCTGAGACTAAGGGGGCCGTAGGTGACATTGGAAGGAGTCAGGGCATTAGAGGCCCGCGGGAGCAATCTGGGGGAAAGGGGAGGCCACTTGACAGCAGGGAGGGGATTTGAATGGGGGGCCAAACTTGAGGCCAGGATCCGAAGCAAGAGGCGGTTCTGGCTAAGAGGGAGCTGCTGGGGCGGGGCACGGGCGGCTTACTCCGGGGCGACGCTCCTCCACGCCTCAGGAAACGGGGTGTCCCGGGTCTGGGGAAACAGAGACCACCACCAGTGTCCCAGAGCCGTGGCGGGGCGGTAAGGGACGCAGGACTCCCGCGGCCCCGACGGCGGACGACGGGCGCAGCGGGGAGGAGGCCCGGCCGCCTCAGCTGCCCCGAGCCCGGGGGTCTCTGCCCGAGACACCCCCTCCCCGGCCCCGGACACTGCCACCACCACCGCCACCAGACAGTCACATCCCCCGAGTTCCGCCGGGGCACCCAGCCTCCCACTGCCGGCAGGGCCCGTGGTCAACGGAGGGGCTCCTCAGCCGCAGGACCCGGGAACCGGCTCCGGCTCCAGCGCTGCTCAGGCACAGACACCGACCCCCGCGGCCGCCATGATGGATTACGAGCCGCTCCACAACGAGGCGAGGCCCCGCCCCCGGCCCCGCCCCCGGCGTCGTCCGGAGCCCGCCTCGTGGGTACCGGGATGTCCCCGGCGCCGCTTTCTCGGGGCGCCGCCGCGCTTTCCGGCTTTGGTCTCACTGCCTGCGAGCGCCCGGCCCGGCACGACCTTTTAAATGTGGCTTCCTTGAGCGCAAGGTGAGTGGTAGGGAAGCACCCGCCTCCTCTGTACTACCATTGGTCTCCGAGAAGCGGGGTCAGGCCCCTCTCCGCTCTCCCATTGGCGGATGCGGGCAGTAGGGATAGAGCTCCCGGCCAATCGCTTTCGGCGTAGCCGCGGTGCATACCGGGAGTTGTGGTCCCACGGCACCCGCTCGGGCGGGCCGGCCGGGAGACTTCTTGCCCCCTGCTCCCGACCCCTGAGCGGGCCCCGCCCTCCTGAGGGTTGGTGGACTCTCGCCGGCCTCTCCTCCGCTGGCCGGCGTCTCTACAGCAAGAGCAGTAAGCCCGGGGAAGAGCCGAAGCAAGGAAAAAACTGCGGATTGGATTTTACTAGGACCGGAGTTGGATTATGTCCTCGAGTCTCAAACGGAGAAAATTTGGCTTGCTCCAAGAAACCAAGGTATTTGGCACCTTTCACCCCTTCACCCTCCAAAATGCGTAAGTACTAGAACTAGCAAGAAATATGCCGATGGAAAGCATCGACGTATTGTTAACGAGTTCAGTTGTTTCTTTGGGGCATCAGGAGGCTTACTCATTAAAGAAGCAGCATTTGTTGGGCGGGTATGCCAGGCGCGATCATAGATGTTTGCGCTGGAATGAAGCCTTACGATTAAATATTTCACAGGTGAACACGAATTCGCATAAAAACACCCTCTGTGTTAACCGAGAAAATGCCCAGATGGCTGGGTTTAGCAGGCCTACAGAGCTAGCTAATGACCCAGACGCGCCAAACCCACACCTCTCTTCTCCAACTAAAAAGCACCCTGGTCCCCTATCCTCCACTCTCCACAGCTCCTCAGAGCAGTGCCTCTGACTGGGATACACCCATTTCTAGGGGATCCACTCATCATAGCGCCTACTCTACACCCAGCACTGTTTAATACTTTCCAACACCTGTATCATCTCATTTAACCCTCACGGTAGCCCAATGAGGCATGGAATATTATCTGCCATTATACAGATGGGGAAACAATTAAGACATGACTTACCCAAACAAGGTCACTTGGTTATTACGTGGCAAAGTCAATTGTAACTCAGATTGACCTTGCTCCAAAACCTATGGTTTTCCCACTGTACTGACAGTGTCAACTAACTGTTGACCACTGTACCATTCAGTATCAAATAACGGTTGAGATAACTGATTTTTCACAAGTCGTTACTGATATTAGGAGGAACCACAGCTGCATTGATTGCTGTACATTCGGCTATTGTATTAAATATTTTAGAAATGTTTCTGCTGGACTGAGATGGCATTTATTTTTTATATTGGCTTCAAGAAGGAAAATCACTTAAAGGCACTGAATGTGAGGCATATGAAAATGTGTGGCCAGACTTAGCACTGGAATTTATAAATCTAGGTGTTAACTGGTTTAGCTTTGTTCATTCTCACAAAATAATCTGGCTGACAATCTCTATCCTGATGGGTAGGGTCATTCTTTAAACCTCAATGCCCTTGTTCCCCTTTGATAATTTACCCAATATCTTATCCTGATTACTAGCCTAATTTTTCTTTTTGGAGGCCATGCTTTCTTCTTTATTCCTACTCAGGCTTTAATAATTTTCTTCACATCTTCATTCTTCATTCTCTAGTTTAGCTAAAAATTAGGTAATCAAATCAGAACTCCCGGCCAGGCTTGGTGGCTCAGCCTGTAATCCCAGCACCTTGGGAGGGTGAAGCGAATGGGTTGCCCGAACCTGCAGGTTCGAGACCAGTCCTGGTAACTTGGTGAGACCTTGTCTCTACAATAAATAAATAAATAAAAATGAGCTTGGTGTGGTAGCACACACCTGTAGTTCCAGCTACTTGGAAGGTTGAGGTGGAAGGCTCGCTGGAGCCCAGCAGGTAGACACTGGGGTGGCTGTGAGCGTGCCACTGCATTCCAGCCTGGGCAACAGAGTGAGACTCCAACTCAAAAAAAAAAATCAGAACTCTTCCTAATGAATTTTTCTGAACCACCGATTTATTTAACAAGCAGGGATTGAGCGCCTGGGTGCCAAGCACTGTTCTTAGTACTGGGATACAGCAGTAGGGGGGGAACAAAACTCATCTTGTTCTCATGGCATCTACATAGAGGAATAGACAGTAAGCAGAGTAACAGTCCAAATAAAAGATCAGTCTCAATGCTGGAAATTAAATTTGATTCATAACCTTTTACAATCAGCAGAACCGATCCTCTAGAGGATTATTTTATGACACCTTCCTAGAGTTGAAATCTATTCCTGATTCATAGTTGCAAAGGGGTTTAATTCTCTCAATTGATCTGTTCACCTGTAAGTCAGGGGCATCATAGCTCAGAAAGCTTTATGAGAATTAAACTAGATCTCGCTTGGTTTGCCACAAAGATTGCGACTATACTTCACGACTGTCAGTGCAGAGGCCAACTGCACTTGATCTAAAGGCTTAATCCCAATTCTCCATATCCCACTTCCAGTTTTCTAGTTTTCGGTGAGCTCCAAGCCCAGACTGTAATACTTCTTCTAGAAGATGCACTGGACTTTTAAAGTTCCTGTATAATACTGCAGAATGATACATTTAAGGACTTAAAAACGCAAAATCCAAGAATCCAAAGCCCGGCAAATGCCTGATAATCGGCAGAAAATTAATATTGCCAAATGTTGAGTAAATCACTTTATGTTTTCATTGAAGAGATTCACTTCAGTCTAAGTTTGTCCTCACATTTATAAAGCAAAGCAACCCACTCAGTTGCTTGAGGGATTCGGTACCAGTGTAAAACATTCAGCTTGTTTTTGTTTTTGTTTTACTTAACAAGTGCGCCCTCTATAGGGCCACTAAAAATAGATAATCACCAAAAGCCGCTTTTGAGCTTTTATATTACTTCCACTAGGTTGGTAATCACCATTCAGCACACACTGAATGAACACCAGAAGCCGGCAGATTGAGACAGACCAAGTGAGGAGGGTAAATAAGCTTATATATAGCCCTGGTCAAAATCAGACCCAGCTACTTGGGAGGCTGAGGCAAGGTTGCTTCAGCACAGAAAGTTGATGCTGCAGTGAGCTAGGATTGCCCCACTACACTCTAGCCTGGGCAAGAGACCCAGGGGCTGACTCCCATTCCTTCCCATTCCCTTCTCTCAAGAGGCATACAGCCGGGAAAACTGTCTCAAAAGTATGACATGTGGACTAAATCTAAAGCTGCAGTCTAGTCTACAGAATATTAAATTGTCTGTAATTTCCTCAAAACAGGTGATCAACTTAGTATAGAAAAAAATGAGATAAAAAATGTCAACTGGCTGGGCATGGTGGCTCACGCTTATAATCCTAGCACTTTGGGAGGCCAAGGTATGATTGCTTGAGCCCAGGAGTTCAGACTAGCCCGGGCAATAGCGCAAGATCTCATCTCTGCAAAAAATCAAAAATGAAGTTGGGTGTCATGGCACATGCCTGGAGTCCCAGCTCCTCAGGAGGTTGAGGCGGAAGGATCTTCGGGGTCCAGGAGGTTGAGGCTGTGATGAGCTATGATTGAGTCAGAGTGAGACCCCGACTCAAAATAACAAAACAAAAAAGTTGTCCATTGAATAATGTTATAAAGAAATAAACACCTTAATGAAAAAGAGCGAACCTGTATTTCAAAACTGTCAAATGCAGTGTTCAAAGTTACTACCACTGAGGCTGGATATGGTGGCTCACACCTGTTATCCCAGCACTTTGGGAGGTGGAGGTGAGAGGACTGCCTGAGCCCAGGGGTTCAAGACCAGCCCAGAAAACTTGGCAAGATCTCATCTCTAAAAAAAAAAAAAAATTAAGAGTGGTGGTGTGCACCTGAAGTCCCAGCTACATGGGAGGTTGATATAGGAGGACTGCCTGAGCCCAAGAGGCTGAGGCTGTGGTGAGCCATGATTGTGCCACTGCACTCCAGCCTGGTGGCAGAGTGAGAGCCTGACTCAAAAAAAAAAAAAAAAAAAGTTAATGCATCCCTACTTCGATTATAGGAGAAAAATACCTTTGCTTTTTCTATCTCCATTGTTCTTTGTTTCTTCATGTTCATCAGAGCACTTAAAGTACATGGACCCAGAACATTCATTCTGTGATTGATAATAATTCAGCTTGCCCTCCAAGCAGGACAGATTAAGGCAGCCTGGTGTGGACACATTTGCATCTGCTGCTGGAAGGAGTATGCAACGGGAAATCAGATTTCAACCAGGCTAAAGGCTGCTTGATTAACTTTATTCTTCCCTGTGACTGCTGGACCAGCCTTAAGAACTACATCCTTCACTGCTATACTGTGCTTTAAAGGAAGTGGGAACAGAAGCCGAAACAGACCATTTGGGGGTTGGGGATACCAGGTTTTCCACTGGGGCAATCTCATGGGGTGCTGTACCTAGTGAATGCTGGTGCTGGAAGACAAAGGATTCTCTGGCTATTCCAGGATCGGAGTCCATGCAACTGGGACACTTTCTAACTGTGCACTTAGACCTGAAATGACCGCCTTGGGTGGCAACACAGAGGGCCAGAAGCACTGTTCACCTTCCACCCAGGTTTTGCAGGAGAAAGCAGGTCTGCGGGCTGGAGGTGGCCATGCGGCCTTTGATACAAACGAGGTGATGATTTCTCAGGTCTTCGCTGGGCCCCACGTGAGGATCACACATTGGATTCTTCACTCCAGGGAGGTACACACAGTCCTGTCCCCTTCGTGAGTAGCTCCTTATCCCTCCTGCTCTAAAAGCCTCTGGCGTGTTTCCATCACAATCTCCTCCATTATTTCTGGCTTTAAGATGTCTTTGATCTGAACAAGAAAGGAAAAAGGTATCTGTTCAGAAAAGGAGTCAAACATAAACAGCCCACCACACCAATCCAAATGTGGAAACCAAGCATGGTTAACATAAACCTTCTGTCCTTTCATGAATCAGAGACTAAGTATCACAAGATATGAACTGCTACAACCAGCTTCATCCATCTGCAGGATTCTCTGGAACACAGCTGCCAAGAACAAAGATATTCTAATATCCATCAGAAAGATGGCTGAAGGCTGGGCACGGTGGCGCATGCCTACAACCCCAGCACTTTGGGAGGCTCAAGTAGGAGGATCGTTTTGGCCCAGGAGTTTGAGCCCAGCCTGGGCAACATAGCAAGACCTCATCTCTACCAAAAATCAAAAAATTCACTGGGCATAGTGCCATGTGCCTGTAGTCCTAGCTGCTCGGGAAGCTGAAGTGGAAGAATCACCTGAGCCCAGGAGGCCAAGGCTGTACTAAGCTGTGACCATGTCACTGCACTCCAGCCTGGGCAACAGAGTAAGACCCTATCACTCAAAAAAAAAAAAAGGAATAAAAAAAGATGGCTGAAATTTGGACTAGGCAGGATAAAGTCCAGAGGGCCGCTGCCATAAATTAGTCCCACCTGGCACCTCCAACTGCCACCGAATCTTTAGATTGCCCCAGACACTGAGAACATTGCAAATATCTTGGGGAAAGAGCTACCAGACGCTCACTGAGGCTGTCCTCCAGACGTGGCAAAGAATGTGGGAGCCATGCTTACTGGCCCTGAGGAAACACTGGAGAGGCTGGCAGCTCAGCGAGGAAGAGGTGAGCCCTGGCAGAGCACCTGGTGTGGAAGGGATGCTTCATAGCAGTACAGGATGCTGGTGTCATACAGCATTATCCTCTGAGTCACCAGCGAAACGATGCAGTTCCGCAGCCGGGAGATCACCTCGCGGTCAGCAAGGGAGACGGGCTGCAAGGGGATGCAAAGGGGGAAGGAAACATAAACAAGACCAAAATAAGCGGACCATCATCGAAATCAAAGAAAAGAAGTCATTTACGACTCGGACAAGATCACTAGGACTCCCAACCAGCTAAACAACTAACTCCAAGGAGATGAAAAAGGATGGCTTCTTCAGCGACTCTTTGCCTGTTACCCGGCAGCTGTGCCATCCCTGCCAGCAAAGGTCAAATCAGTCACTGAGGCAGGCTGGGCACGGCAGCTCACGCCTGTGATCCCAGCACTTTGGGAGGCTGAGGTGGGAGGATCACTCGAACCCATGAGTTTAAGACCAGCCTGGGCAAAACAGCGAGACCTCGTCTCTACAAAAAAAAATTTTTAATTAGCTCAGTGGGAGGATCACCTGAGCCCAGGAGACCAAGGCTGTGGTGAGTCATGATCGCACCACTGTACTCCAGCCTGGGCAACAGATGAGATCCCAACGCAAAAAAGGTGTCACTGAGTTGATCTCTTTAGAAAGAGAAGACAACTGAGTGTTTGTGATCACACCTGGATGAAAATTCAAGCCATCTCAGAATACTGCAATCACAGAGTCAAAAACCAAGGAATTCGGCCGAGCTCAGTGGTTCAGCCTGTAATCCCAGCACTTTGGGAGGCCGAGGCAAGTGGACTACCCGAGCTCGCGGGTTTGAGACCCACCTGGGCAACTTGGTGAGACATCATCTCTACAATAAATCAAAAATTAGCCAGGCGTGGTAGTGTGCGCCTGTAGTTCCAGCTACTTGGAAGGCTGAGGCAGAAAGCTCGCCGGAGTCCAGCAGGTCAAGGCTGCGGTGGCTGGGAGTGTGCCACCGCACTTCAGAGTCTGGGGACAGAGTGAGACTCCAACTCAAAAACAAAAAACAAAACCCAAGGAATTACACCTGCCACAAAAACACAGCAGGGAGCGAGGGCCTCTCCCTCCGACACAGCCAGGGTGTTTCCTCACCTCCAGGTTTGCAGTGAAGCCCCCTGCATCCTCATCTTTGTGCTCAGGTGTTGGATAGATCCAGATGAAGCCGTTGTTGCCCAGAATCAGGGAGGCGCCACACGGCAAGTCGTGGAAGTGGGTCTTCTGCCGTTTCACCAGGGAGGGGGAAACCTGGACCAAAACCCCTTGACCTAGCTAGAGACACACATCACACGTTAGGTCCCTGTAGGTGTCAGTGAGACAACAGGAAGCAGATTACAGAGTATACATCCTATTCAGATATTCAAATCGGCGTCTTTCCTATTAATAATTGCTATCACCTACATGCAATACATAGTGTACATATTTGCAGAGACTATCTCTGGATTCATAGGCTGTTCCTATATTGCAACAGAAGGTGCCTTTCAGAACGCTTCTCTGCCACTTACCTTGTAATTGGCCTTACATTCTTTTTTACAAAAAGAAAAAAAAATTGGGGGGCTGGGCTCATGCCTGTAATCCCAGCACTTTGGGAGGTCATGGTAGGACAACTGCTTGAGCCCAGGAGTTTGAGACCAGCTTGGGTAACACAGCAAAACATTATCTGTACAAAAACTACAAAAATTAGGCAGGTGTGGTGGAGTGCACCTGTAGTCCCAGCTACTCAGGAGCCTGAAGTGAGAGGATCAATTGAGCCCAGGAGGTTGAGGCTGTGGTGAGCCATCACGGTGCCACTGCACTCCACCCACCCTGGGTGACAGAAGACTCTGCCCCCCCACCCCCCAAAATTTTTTTTCCAATTTTTTTGTAGAGACAAGGTCTTGCTATATTGCCCAGGCTATACTGCTCGAAATCATGGCCTGAAGCGATCCTCCTGCCTCTACCTCCCAAATGCTGGGATTACAGGAGTGAGTCACCATGGCTGGCAAAGTTGCCCTTACATTCTAGTAAGGGCTGGCGTGCTGGCCGTTAAAGGCTGGAGCCAATGTAGACATGAACTTGAGCCTCCTATTGGCCAACAAGCATGTCCAGTGCCATGACCCTAGCTCTTACCGGAACCCCAAACACCTGTCTTGACTGTGAGATATGTGCCACTTATAGGGAAGGAGATGGACAGAGCTGGATAAAAATCCACACATGGCCCTGGCAGGCCAGCTCCAAGCCCATGTCATACTGGGGGAGGGCCTGCAGTACCAGGCCTGTGAGGGTCAGCGCACAGTGCAAGGTTCATCTCCCTACTTCAAGTATGTCCATGTGGTTGGCTGCAGCCACTCCATTTAGGGAAGAGGTTTTTGTTCCACTCAGAAAATGGAAAGGTTTGCCCAGGTAAAGGCAAGAGACTAGTAAATACTAATTTGTTTTAGTATGCTGTCCTTAAAAAAAAATAAATAGCCTCAGCCAGGCATGGTGGCTCAGGTCTGTAATTCGAGCACTTTGGGAGGCTGAGGTAAGAGGATTGCCTGAGCCCACGGGTTCGAGACCAGCCTGGGCAACTTGGTGAGACCTTGTCTCTACAATGAATAAAAAAAAATTAGCTGGACATAGTAGCATGCACCTGTAGTTCCGGCTACTTGAAAGGTTGAGGTGGAAGGATCACCAGAGTCTAAGTCAATGCTGGGGTGGCCGTGAGTGTGCCATTGCACTCCAGCCTGGGCAACGAAGTACGACTCCAACTCAAAATAAATAAATAAATAAATAGCCTCAAGAATGTAAGTGCCTACAAGCAAAGCAGAGAAATGTCATTTAGAGGCTTAGGTGACAAAGTATTTGCTAGCAATAACATCCACTTGAGGCTGAACGTAGTGGCTCATGCCTGTAATTCCAGCTCTTTGGGAGGCAGAGGAGAGAGAACTGCCTGAGGCCTTGGATTTGAGACCAGCCTGAGCAACATGGTGAGACTTCGTTTCTACAATAATTCAAAAAAAATTAGCTGGCCATGATGGCACACACCTGTAATTTCAGCTACTTGGAAGACTGCAAGGGAAGGACTGCCTGATCCCAGCAGGTCGAGGTTGTGGTGGCCGTTGAGTGTACCACTGCACTCCAGCCTGGGCGACAGAACGAGACTCTGACTCAAAAAGAAACCCATCCACCTGATTGATCAGACATTTTTCTAAGGGCTGTTTCATCAGGATGTGGCCTCCCTTTGTTCCAAGGAAGGCCTCTCGCAGTCCTGGCCCCAGTGCTGAGCTGCAGTACTTCCTGGAGGGAACAGAGACAGCAGAGCCTCACAGCCCACAGTCTGAAGGGCTCTCCTGCCAAAACAGTCTGGTGTGTGGTTGGGGAGTGGGGGAGAAATGTCCTGTACAACACTACCGACCCATGACTCTGTGAGTCCCAACTCTACTTCTGTTAAGTTCAGGGAACATGATCAGTTTGTGAGACACCAGCCTTTATTCGTGCTTACTATTGGGGTTCTTAGATTGGAATTCCAGAGAGCTAAAGCAATTCAGAAATGGACTTGAGCCAGGCATAGTGGTTCGTCCCTGTAATTTCAGCACTTTGGGAAGCCAAGGCGGGAGGGCTGCTTGAGCCCAGGAGTTCGAGACCATCCTAGGCAACATAGCGAGACCTTGTTAAAAAATAAAAAATAAAAAATCAGCCCAGTGTGGTGATGCATGCCTGTAGTCCCAGCTACCTGGGAGGCCAAGGCAGGAGAATCGATTGAGCGCAGGAGGTGGAGGCTAGTGAGCTGTGATCATGCCACTGCACTCCAGCCTGTGTGACAGAGCAAGACCCTGACCCCACAAAAAGAAAGAAATGGACTTGGAGTCCTGCTCAGCAAACAGGAACATCAATAACCTGACTTACTTTCCCGTATTTCAAGCTCCTTGTGTGCAGAGAGACAGCTCCGTCAGAGAACACTGCCTGGACCTCAGCCTGGCCAGGGTGATGAAGGAACAAACAGCAGCATCGGCCACCCACGTTCATGTCCGCTGTGACCCCACCTCCCTGGTCCCATGTGTCCATGTTTCCTCCCATCTCCAACAGTCCAGCTCAACCATCTTAGAGGAACCCAGAAGACATCAGTGACCTCCTCTACCCTTGGTTGTCATGAATATCTTGATACGAACAACACCTTTCTACTTGAGGCTGGATGCGGTGGCTCAAACCTGTAATCCAGCTGGGCTCGGTGGCTCAGCCTGTAATCCCGCGCCTTTGGGAGGCTGAGGTGAGTGGATTGCCTGAGCCCGCGGGTTCAAGACCTGTCTGGGCAACTTAGTGAGACCTCATCTCTACAATAAATCAAAAAAAAATTAGCCGGGTATAGTAGCACGCATCTATAGTTCCAGCTACTTGGAAGGCTGAGGCGGAAGGATCGCTGGAGCCCAGCAGGTCGAGGCTGCAGTGGTCAGGAGTGGCCACTACACTCCAGTCTGGGTGACAGAGTGAGACTCCAACTCAAAAAAAAAAAAAAAAGAAAAGAAAACTTGAGTCTAGCCTAAAGCACAAGCCACTGTAAGTTACAATACCCAAAGAATTACTCAGCTGAGGGCCTGAACAATGACGGGGGAGTCAGCCTGAGTTAAGGAGACAGGGAAGGGCTGCAGCAGAGCCCTGGACACCTGATCAAAGGCCCAGATCCCCGCAAGGATTACATTTCTCCTGTGACGGCCACACCATGGGAGCCCTGCTTCCCAGCCCCACAGGAAGCACCAGGCAGCCAGAATGCAAGGCTCAGGATACACTGATGAGGTCCCCTTCCTGCAAGAAGCCTCTCATTGCAAGCTCATCTTCCGCAGATCTTCTCCTCTGAAACACAGAGAAATGACCATATCATTTAAGCCAGGTCCTCAGAGTGATCTCTCTCTTTCACTTCATTCATTCACTTCCTTCTGAGATGTTTGAAGCCAGCCACAATATCCAAGCACTAAGAACGACCGCAAGAGTAGGTGGCCCAAGCTGCTGCAGGGGAACAAGTGTTCATGAGGACTCTCCGCCTGCAGGGACCTTTCCACAGTCCTTCTCCTTCCTCCCTCCCAAGCAACACTCAGACTCCCCCAACGTCACCCAGCTGCCTTCCACTCACCTTCCATGACAGCTGTGTCCCAACACAGGGCCCACTGCCTCCCGCTTGGCTCTATCTCTGCACACACATTTCCCTTTATCTCAGATTCCCAGAACTCGTAATTTACATCCTCTTCTTCCTTCCAACATGTACTCCAATGCCAGGCTTTCCTATGAGCTGCTATCACTGCAATTAGCCACTCCTGTACAAACGCAACTTGTTTATTCTTCTACTGCCAGGTATTGGATCAGTTATCTTCTTTCCCCCACCAGGGAACTCAATCGTGCTGGCGTCCTCCACAGAACCCACAGTGAGCCCCTCAGTAAATACACGCTGGACTGAAGATAAAGGTGAACCGTGGTATCTTACAAAAGGCAGTAGCTTAGTTACTGCGGTTGCTGGGAATAACCAAATGCCTTTCAATTCACAAAAAACCAATGTAAAGACAACTTTTCAAGGAACATCTTCCCTATGCAGGTGATACATCCCAGAAAAGGAAAATTATTAGTGGCCAGGCGCAGTGGCTCATGCCTGTAATCCCAGCACTTTGGGAAGCCAAGGCAGGAAGACTACTTGAGCCCATGTGAGACCAGCCTGGGCAACACAGCAGGACTTCTTCTCTAAAAAAATGAAAGTAAAAAATAGCAAAACAAAACCACGTTAGCACCAAGCATCTAAAGAGCTTCTCTCCCCAACTCTCCTTTGGGGTCTCATCCCATGGATGTTTCTGATCTCACTATATGCCAATTGCTGCCTATCCGGGGAGACCTAGGCCAGGTGAAGAGTGAGTGAGTGTGAGTGTGAGTGTGAGTGTGTGTGTGTGTACACACACACATAGGAATAAGAGGGGCGACTTCAGCGTAAACCAAGGTTCTCAGGTGAAGCAAAGGCCCCACAGCTCCCGCTGGCCAACTGGCACCAGTCCAGGGCCCAGCTCTTACCAGCTCTCCCCCAGGAAGGTTCATAGACGAGAGAAGCAGAACTGAATCCAGCCTGGAGTTGGTCTCCACCTTCCACCTCTTCTGTTGAACCTGCAAACCAAGGAGTTTCACTCTTGGACATATGCGCCAGGGGCAAGAGCTCAGTCGTAAGTGACTGGCAATCCCAAATGCAACAAGCCAGATATTTACATCAGAGGCTACACAAGAACCAAGTACAATGAATGCCTTTTTCATGTAACTGCATATAGAATGGCTATGCCATTTGAAGCTGGGCATGGTGGCTCACACCTATGATCCCTGCACTTTAGAAGGCCAAGGTAGGAGGATCACTTGAGGTCAGGAGTTGGAGGCTCAGTAAGCTATGATCGCGCCACTGCACTCCAACCTGGGTGGCAAAGCAATAACTTATCTCTAAGAAAAAATAAATAAAATGAATCTGAATCAACTTTACCTCTGTGATTCTCCCCACTACAATGTCTCCTACTTCACCATTATATCTGAAAGAGAAAACAAAATGTCATCCACCAGTAAAAAGAATTTTTTTTTTGAGTCAGAGTCTCACTCTGTTGCCCAGGCTGGAGTGCAGTGGCACACTTACAGTCACCATAGCCTACACCTGCTGGACTCAGCGATCCTTCCACCTCAGCCTTCCAAGTAACTGGAACTACAGGCACAAGCCACTATGCCCGATTAATTTTTTGATTTATTGTAGAGATGAGGTCTCACCAAGTTGCCAGGCTGGTCTTGAACCCCTGGACTCAGGCAATCCTCTTGCCTCAGCCTCCCAAAGTGCTGGGATTACAGGCTTGAGCCACCACGCCCGGCCAAACAGACTTTCTTACAAGACCAAGCCCCATTTGAGATTTCAGTTAAACAGGATGAGGGCCTTGACTGGAACCATATTTTGAAAATTTACGTAAGGATGCTGTTGGGAATTACTTTCACAAACTCTTAACTTCAAACATTCCTCCAAGCATGAAGTCTCCATTAACTGTCCTGAAACAAATCACTACTGCAAGGAGTTCATTTAGCCTAAAATCTCTATTTTGTTGGATTATATGACAATGAAAAGCATCCACATCCTGCGGAACGTGGATGAGTTCTACACCAGCCAAAGGAAGAGAAAGGAAATTCAGAGACAGGATAGCACCAAACCAGGCTGCTGTCTGCTGATCTCAAGTCCCCAGCTCCCAATCCCAATTCTTTTTTTTTTTTGAGTTGGCGTCTCACTCTGTCACCCAGACTGGAGTGCAGTCGCCGTTCCGGCCACCGCAGCCTCGACCTGCTGGGCTCCAGCAATCCTTCCGCCTCAGCCTTCCAAGTAGCTGGAACTACAGGCGCACAACACCACGCCCGGCTAATTTTTGATTTATTGTAGAGATGAGGTCTCACCAAGTTGCCCAGGCGCGTCTAGAACCCGCGGGCTCAGGCAATCCACTTACCCCATCCCCAATTCTAATGACAGTGTCGGATGCTAAGGCTTGGTTCCTAGACCTCTCCACTTTCACCCACACTCTCCCACTGACAAGCTCACGCAATCTAATGGCTTCAAAACACCACTGATGACTCTTCTGTCTCTGTCTCTCTCCCTCTTCCTTTCTCCTTCTCTTTATCTCCCCCACCCCCTGCTCACTCTCTCCCCATTTCCCTCTCTCCTCTCTTTTCTTTTTTTTTGAGTTGGAGTCTCACTCTGTCACCCAGACTGGAGTGCAGTGGCCACTCCCGGCCACCGCAGCCTCAACCTGCTGGGCTCCGGCGATCCTTCCGCCTCAGCCTTCCAAGTAGCCGGAATTACAGGCGCGCGCTACCACACCCGGCTGATTTTTTTGATTTATTGTAGAGATGAGGTCTCACCAAGTTGCCCAGGCAGGTCCCGAACCCGTGGGCTCAGGCAATCCACTCACCTCAGCCTCCCAAGGCGCAGGATTACAGGCTGAGCCACTGAGCCCAGCTTCTCATCTCTTTTCTTTCTCTCTCTCTCATGTTCCAGGACAAGTTCAGCAGCATATCTTGCTGGCTTTACCCTTTTCTTTTTTGAGTCGGAGTCTCACTCTGTGCCCCAGTTGGAGTGCGGTGGCACAGACTCCACCTTAAAATATACTGTATGCAGGAACTAAAAGGCATCCACATTGGAAAAAAAAGAAGCCAAACTATCTCTATTCACAGATGACTGGGTTCTATATATAGAAGAGTCCAAAAAATCCAAAATCCAACACCCTTTCAAGATACAACGAAAGCACTCAGAAGACAAAATCTACACAGAATCCAGTCACTCCTGTCACTTCCACTGCTGCCACCTTAGTACAAGTCACCATCACTGCACATGCTGAGTGTAGTCCCTGATTCATCTTCCTAAGCCTATCTTGTCCCCCTTCAATCTCCCCAGAGCAGCCAGAGTGATTTTATTACAATGTAAGTCAGATCGTGTTCCTTCACGGCTCTGCCCCTTCCAGCAGCTTCCCAGATTACACAAGTGGAAACCAAAATGCTTATCTTACTACAAGGTAAGCTCTCTGCCTGTATTTGTTCCTTCTCTCTCCTATACTTACTCTGTCCCAACCTCACTGGCTTCCCTTCCGGGACTAACCTTTATTAAAGGCTTCTAGGTATTGGGCCCTGTGCACCATCTCATGGATTCTAATAAAAATCCAATGAGATGGGTGGCACTATTATCCTCATTCTGGCCAGGCGTGGTGGCTCACACCTATAATCCAAGCACTTTGGGAAGCAGAGGTGAGAGGATTGCTTGAGCCCAGGAGTTCAAGACCAGCCTAGGCAACATAGCCAGACCTCACCTCTATAAAAAAAATTTTAAAACATTAGCTGAGCGTAGTGTTGCGTGCCTATAGTCCCAGCTACTCAGGAGGCTGAGGCGTAAGAATCACCTGAGCCCAGGAGATCAAGGATGCAGTGAGACTCTAACTCAAAAATAAATAAATTAATATCCTCACTCTGCAGAGGTAACCAAGGCTTGGAGAGGGCTGGTAACACGGGAAACCTTTGAAACCTGCACTGATCTATACTACTCTTCCTACAGCCATGTTCAAAAATGGCAGAACCTGCACCATGATAGGGCAGGCTGCAGTTGGGAGGGGGGTAATTGGAGGCAGAAAGACCTGGATATACAATATGCAAGGGCAAGAAAGAATACACACCTTTTGTTCTTACCTGGTTTTCAAAGCTTTCACACAAATCAACTTGTTGACTCTTTCCACAGAGCCGGCCACAGATGCAATGAGCTTCTCTTCCCCCATATACGTTCCATGGCCCCTGTTGAAAGACGAAGATACAAAGAAAGGCTGTTACCTCTCCAGTCAAGAACAATGTGTTCCTTGCCAGGTGTAGTGGCTCATATCTGTAGTCCCCACACTTTGGGAAGTGGAGGCAAGAGAACTGCCTGAGCCCAGAGGTTCGAACCAGTCTAGGAAACCTGGTGAGAAGTCATCTCTACAATGAATCAAAAAATTAGCCAGGAGTGGTGGTGCGCATCTGTAGTTCCAGCTACTTGGAAGGCTGAGGTGGAAGAATTGCCTGAGCCCAGCAGGTTGAGGCTGTGGTGGCTGTGATCATGCCACAGCACTCCAGCCTGGGCGAAAGTGAGGCTCTGACTCAAAAAGAAAAAAAAAAACAAAACCTGGGTGTGGTAGCTCATGCCTATAATCCCAGCACTTTGGGGAAGTGGAGGTGAGAGGACTGTCTGAGCTCAGGGATTCAAGACCAGCCTAAGCAACACGGTGAAACTTCATCTCTACAATAAATCAAAAAATTAGCCAGGCATGGTGGTGCATGCCTGTGGTTCCAGCTACTTGGAAGACTGGGGTGGAAGGATCACTTGAGTCCAGCAGGTTGAGGCTGCGGTGGCTGTGAGCATGCCACTGCATTCTAGCATGGGCAACAGAGTGAGACTCAGGCTCAGATAAAAAAAACAAAAAACAATGTGTTCCTCAAACCTACCAGATTTTTCCCATCAAACCTGGCTTCTGTGCTGGCTGCTCTCTCTCATCTTACTGGATATCTCTCTCATCTTACTCAAGTCTGCTCAGATGTCACTTTCTCCAGCATGCCTACTATCCCATGTCAAACAGTATAACACTAGCCAGATGCAGTGGCTCATGCCTGTAATCCCAGCACTTTGGGAGACAGAGAAGGGAGAATCACCTGGGCTCAGATGTTCCGAGACAAGCCTGGGCAACACAGCAAGACCACATGTCCACAAAAAAAAAAAAAGAAAGAAAATAGCTGGGCATGTGGCATACACATATAGTCCCAGCTACTCCAGAGACTGAGGCAGAAGGATCACCTGAGCCCAGGAGGTCTAGGCTGCGGTGAACTGTGATTGTGCCACTGCACTCCAGCCTGGGCAACAGCGTGAGACTCCAACTAAAAAAAATGAAACAAAAAAACAGTATCCCACCAGCTGCCACTATACCCACCATATTTCCACCATATTCCATTTACCCTATTCCACTATTTCTTCCACTGCATTTATTGCCTAACATTCTGAATTAGTTATTCATTTGCTCATTGTTTATCTGTCTCTCCCTTCTAGAACTCCACCAGGTCAGAGATTTTCACTTTGTTCACTATAAATACTCCAACCACACAGAATATAAATATATGTTGAGTGCATTAAGGAAGGAATGAATATAAGATTCCCCAGGATCCAATAACTTTAACAGGCTAAGGGCAATGCCATAAATGCTATACCACTAGTGTTTATCTATGATGGTGATAAAACGGCGGATTTTGCTTCTTTTCTTACATTATCATCTCATTTAATCTCACTCCCCTATCATACAGTTATTGTTATTACTATCTGACAGATGAGGAAACTGACCTTGAAGAAACAATACAGCTAATAAGACGTGATGGTGGCAGGACTGAAATTCTGACTATCTGACTCAAGAGCAGGCCCCCACTGTCACATTTAAAATTTGTATAATTAGGTGCATGTAGCACAATATATCTGTGGGCCCTAAGCCCAAATAGTTACCGATTCCGAAACTGAGAAGGAGGCCAAGCCAGGAACACCCACTGTCCCCTCAGCTGAAAACTAAGAACCCCTGATCCTAACCACCGTCGGTTTTCCAGATTTCAAACAAGTAAGGCTCAAAAGATTTGGGCCTCAGGCAGAGGACCCAAAAGCCAAGCGGTCAGGAAAGGAGAGTTTAAGGGCCTGCATCAAACGCAGACGGGGACATACACGATGCAAGGAGTAAGTCACTTCCGAGCATGAGGGTTGAAAACGAGGCAGCAACTGGGACACTCAGGCCTTGTGTACACAGAATTAGACGCACGGGATACGAGGCCCCGGCCGCGTGCAGAGAGCCCTGCAGCCGCTCCCGGGGGCCCTGGCTCCCCTAAGTCCCCACGTACCGCATGAAGCCCGTGTCCGTAGTGATCGTGTCTCCAGGCACCACTAGGTGTTTCTTAGCCTCGCGGCCCAGGCTCTCGCTAAGAGGCTTGCGAGCCACTGGAAGCCTCATCTCCATCGCCATCTTGGCGCCAATAACCTGCGCAGGCGCAGCTCGGCCAGCAGCCACCATATTCGGCTCTGCAACTCCCAGCCGCGATCGAAGGGGCGGGGCGGGGCCGAGAAGCCGCCAATGAGAACACACGGTGTGATGGCCATGTTGACTATTGGCAACCATGAGGTCAACCTGAAGGGAAGGAAGGCGCCGAGCTGCCATGTTTACTATTGGCATGGCTGCACCTGTGGAATACTAACTCGCTCACATTGCATGGCGTGTGGTTTTACTGCCAAAACTGTCTTTTACATACCGTCTCACTTATTGTTTACCAGGGTTAGAGATAATTGATAAATGGACCTCTGAATTTCTGTCTAGCTCTAAGCCGCTAAAATCTGATATTTTGTATGAACGATGATGTTGAAAACCATCACCTATACCCCCCCAAACAGTGCTCCAACGACTACTCACTTTATTCTGTTCTGTTCTTTATTTATTTGTTTGTTTGTTTTCGAGTCGGAGGCTCAGTCTGTCACCCAGGCTGGAGTGCAGTGGCATACTCACGGCCCCCGCAGTCTCGACCTGCTGTGCTCAGGCCATTCTTCTGCCTCAGCCTTCCAAGTTGCTGGAACTACAGGCACTCACCACCACGCCCGGCTAATTTTTTAATGATATATTGTAGAGACGAGGTCTTGCCAAATTGCCCAGGCTGGTCTCGATCTCCTGGGCTCAGGCAATCCTCTCACCTAAGCCTCCCAAAGTGCTGGGATTACAGGCATGAGCCACCACACTCCGCTTGGTTTATCTTTTAAAAAGAAATGTTAGAGTAAATCGGCTCACTCGAAAGAGATCTTCAATGAACAGATCAAACCGACGCGGGAGGATTGCTTGAGGCCAGGAGTTCGAGATCAGCCTAGGCAACATAGCAAGATCCCTCTGCCTCCAGCTTAAAAAAAATAAAAGAGGCCGGGTGCAATGTCTCATGCCTATAATCCCAGCACTTTGGAAGGCCAAGGTAAAAAAAAAAAAAAAATCTCCAAGTCGGGGTCGGTGGCTCAGCCTGTAATCCCAGCGCTTTGGGAGGCTGAGGTGAGTGGATTGCCTGAGTTCGCGGGTTTGAGACCCACCTGGGCAACTTGGTGAGACCTCATCTCTACGGTAAATAAAAAATTAGCTGCGCATGGTAGCACGCGCCTGTAGTTCCAGCTACTTGGAAGGCTGAGGTGGAAGGATCGCCGGAGCCCAGCAGGTCGAGGCTGCAGTTGCCAGGAGTGGCCACTGCACCCCAGTCTGGATGACAGAGTGAGACCCCAACTCAAAAAAAAAAATCTCCAAAAGGACAGTATTTCTTTCACAAAAGTAGGGCCCACGACTAAGCTTGCCAAGAAAGCCAAACTCATCCATTGAATTGAGCACATAGGTTAAAAAAAAAAAAAAAAAAAGCCAGGCCTTTGCCTTGCTAGAGTCTGGTGTGGCCATGCTTCCTGGCTTTGGTCCTCCTCCCCCACCTTGGGGAGGTGAATCTTCTCTCTTCTTTCTCTTCTCTCTCTACTTTACTTTTAAATAAACTTTTCTTTCTTAAAAAAAAAAGCCAACTCTGCCAGGCATAAGGCTAGTGCCTCCTAGGTCATGGGTGAGTGGGCAGGCTGGACCCTGACCCTTGCATGGAGGAAGTCATTCAAGCCAATAAAGTGCCAGGATTCATCAGCTGAGTCCAGCTATGGCCATTAGAGGGCGATGGTGTCCTTTGAGCCCGCAAAGTCCAGACAGCTAGAGAGCCAGGCCTGCCACGGGTGTATAGTCCTGACATTACAGTTTCATCCCTGGAGGAACAGACATAGCCTTAACTCCGCCCGTTCTCACAGCACTCACATTCACAGAGCTTGTCACAAGGTTGGCACTGTGGATACTGAAAGGACAGACTGAGAGCCGAAAGCCATTTTTCATCTTGTTCCTAAACCTTAATACAATGATGAGAAAGTAGAAGCTATGCTTTTGGAGAAATGGACACTTTAGGCAAAATTAACTTTACCGACTTTGTCTTTTCAGAAACAGACTTCCTAGTGCCAGGTATCAGAGGTATCTCATCGCGGCAATCAAGCTTGCCTAGAGTAAAGGGAATTTATAAGGCCTAAAACATTATGCATTGGGCAAGGACTGTAAAAGTCATGAAACTTATAATTACGAAAGTTATGACCACTCAGAGGGGGAGCAGGTGGAGATTCGATCTTCCAGTAAATTGGGCACCATCTACAGGGAAGCCAAGGATCCCCCAAAGCTACCCACTGGGAATGCCTAGGAGATAAGGGGAGATGCATCCTCCATTAGCTCTAAGGAATGCCATTCAGGAAGGTGCAGAAGAATTAGAATCCTTGTCACGCCCTTCTCTAGGGGCTATGATAATGTGGGCAGACATTAGTGGGTCTCTGTGTCACAGGTTCTCCAAGACATCCACAGGTGGTCAATAAGGAAGTCACGGCAGTCACGTCTACCTGATTGCAACATCTCCAAGGAAAAGAATTTAAGTCAGGGCTTTGGGGGGCTATGCTGCCACTCACCTAGAGTGTAGGCCCGTTCCCTGTCTGTTTGGGGGGAACTTTCCTTAAATAAGTCTTTTCTTCTCTCACCTCTGTGTGTTGCAATTTTTTGCAATTTACTCGGATCTCTGGGTTGCTAGCGCACACCTCCGGCTTGCGGGCTCCGGCGGTGCTGCGCCTCCCTGCGCCTCCCTGCGCCTCCCTGCACCTCTCCCTCTCCATCCATCCACCCTCACCCTACCTGGACCCTAACAGATACCAATTTACGGAGGAAATCAAGGCCCCAAAAGGACTAGAATCACATCTGTAAGCCCAGCACTTTGGGAGGCCAAGGTGGGAGGATCGCTTAAGGCCAGAAGTCCGAGACCAGCCTGGGCAAAAAAGCGAGATCCTGTCTCTACAAAAGAAAAATGAGCTGGGCACAGTGCTGGGATTACAGGCATGAGCCTCCGTGCCCTGCGTTGTCTCCCTCATTCTTTATGTGCTCTTCCTATCATCTGATCTCTATACAACAACCAGAGGGAGCTTTAAAAACAGATCATACTTAATCACTTCCCTGCTTAAAAAGCACTCCTGGCAGCTTCCCGTACATGAAGGAGAAAATTGAGATTCGTCACCATGGCCCCTGCCTGTCTCTGCCTTCACTCTCCCCCTGGCCTGCTCCGTTGCTCACTGGCTCTTTCTGCATGGATTTCTCCTCTCTCAGGTCTCTGGGCGGCTGGTTCCTCTCCTCACTCACCTCTTGCTCAGATGTCAGCTCCTCAGAGAAGACTGCCCGATCACATCTGGAATAAGCCTCCAGACCCTTTCCTTTTTTTTTTTTTTTTTTTTTGAGTCGGAGTCTCACTCTGTCGCCCAGACTGAAGTGCAGTGGCCGCTCCCGGCCACCGCAGCCTCGACCTGCTGGGCTCCGGCGATCCTTCCGCCTCAGCCTTCCGAGTAGCCCTTTTCGTAATCACTTGATCATGTTCTCTTTCTTGTCACTACATTTTCTTGTTTATTTGTTTTTTTTTTATTTACTGCAGTCTCCCTGAGTAGAGAGTGAGTGCTCTGAGAACCGGGTCTTTTTTTCTTTTTTCTCACTGTCACCCAGGCTGGAGGGCAGTGGTACCATCACGGCTCCACTGCAGCCTCGACCTCCTGGCCTCAGGTGATCCTTCCACCTCAACCTCCCAAGTAATTGGGACTACACCACGCCCAGCTAATTTTTTTTAAATATTTTGTAGAGAAGAGATTTTGCTATGCTGCGCAGGCTGGGATTTTCTGTACTCTGATGCTTTTACTTTTTTTTTTGGAGCTGGAGTCTCACTCCATCGCCCAGGCTGGAGGGCAGTGGCACGCTCCCAGCCACCGCAACCTCGACTCGCTGGGCGCCGGCGATCCTTCCGCCTCAGCCTTCCAGTAGCCGGAACTATAGGCGTGTGCTACCACGCCCAGCTAATTTTTTGATTTATTGTAGAGATGAGGTCTTGCCAAGTTGGCCGGGCGGGTCTTGAACCCGCGGGCTCAGGCAATTCGCTCACCTCAGCCTCCCAAAGCGTGGGATTACAGGCAGAGACACCGAGCCTGACCTGCCTTGACATTTTGAAGCCTTGCTCATCCTGAAGGGACTGCCCCCCAAGGGTTAAACAACTCCCAGGGATAGTGAACTCCCCACCCAGGAGGTGCTTTTTAAATGCATATTACCCTATCCAGAGCCCACCAGGGCCTCCTTTTCTGAGAGCTCTCATCCTGGGCCATTCATCCCAAAGCCACCTCAAGGTCAAGTACCGGCCAACTAAGGAAGACCTGTATGACCCAGAGTTGCTGAAATTATTCAGACAAACCAACCCTAACCCTAACCTGCCTCGCCTGTTCCTTCCCATGGAAACAACAATGAAGGCTCTTGCCGGCCAGTTCCCCCTCGCTCCTCCCTCGGTCTCCTCACCAACCCCAGTGCCTCCAGGTTGAAATGCAGCAGTGCGATCTGGGCTCAGGCGATCCTTCCACCTCAGCCTCCTGGGTGGCTGGGACTGCAGGCACCTGCCACCACGCCTGGCTAATTTTTAAATTTTTTTTGTAGAGACAAAGTCTTGCTCTGTTGCCCAGGTTCATCTCAAACTCCTGGGCCCCAGTGATCCGCCAGCTTCCGCCTCCTAAAGTGCTGGGATTACAGGCATGAGCCACTACACCCGTCCCCTTCCTCTTGTTTCTAAAACAAAGTTCTTTCTTCATGACTGTCTTTCCATGCCGATGTGACATATAATTCTTTTTTTTTTTTTTTTTTTTAGTTGGAGTCTCACTCTGTCACCCAGACTGGAGTGCAGTGGCATGCTCCCGGCCACCGCAGCCTCGACCTGCTGGGCTCCAGAGATCCTTCCACCTCAGCCTTCCGAGTAGCCGGAACTACAAGCCCGGCTAATTTTTGATCTATTGTAGAGATGAGGTCTCACCAAGTCACTCTGGTGGGTCTCAAACCCGCGGGCTCAGGCAATCCACTCTTATTGGCTTCCCAAAGTGCTGGGATTATAGGCTGAGACACCGAGCCCGGCCTATAATTCTTGATTAAAACAATTCTTGGTACCCATAAAACAGCCCTTGATAAATAATTGTTGAATTAATGAATAAACGTATTCAACACACATTCACTGGGCACTGACTGTGTGCTCTGGGGTCATAGTGTGTTGCCCTAGACACCAAGGTGCTAACAAGTTCAAAGACAAGGGAGGGGGCTGGGCACAGTGGTTCAAGCCTGTAATCCCAGCACTTTGAGAGGCCAAGGCCACAGAATTGCCAGAGCCCAGGAGTTCGCGACCAGCCCAGGCAACACCTCATCTCTACAATAAATCAAAAATCAGCCGAGCGTGGTGGCGTGTGCCTGTAGTCCAAGTTACTCTGAAGGCTGACTGTCTGAGTCCAACATGCTGAAGCTGCGGTCAGCCTGGGCGACAGGGTGAGACTCTGACTAAAACACAAACACACACACACACACACACACACACACACACACACAAACACAACACAAAGATAAGGGAGGGAGTGGGGAGAGAGATGAGGAGACCAATAAGCCCCCCTGACCCAGGCGGTATTCCAGTGAGTCTTGAAGTGAGAGAACCTGTGGACTCTGGGGAGTTGTGGGGAACAGGTGCACTCCAGGTAAAAGCAACTGACAAGGAAATTCCCAAAAACAAGGACAGCAGAGGCAGCAGGGACTCTCTAGCCTGGAAGTCCTGGCCCAAGTCTCCTCTCTACCCACTGACTTCACCTTGTGTTCCATTAACATGGTGAAAGTAACTGAGTGAACTTTCTAAGCAGAGATGGGCACAGAGGTTTCTGCCTAGCCAGACACAGCAGGTCACGCCTGTAACATCAACACTTTGGGAGGCTGAAGCAGAACGATCTCCTGATGCCAAGAGATCAAGAACAGCCTGGGCAACATAGCGAGACCTCGTTTCTACAAAAAATAAATCAATAAGCTGGGCTTGGTGGCACACACCTGCAATCCCAGCTAATCAAAAGGCTGAAGTAGGAGGATTGCTTAAATCCAGGAGTTTGAAGCTGCCGTGAACCTTGATCGTGCCTCTGCACTCCAGCCTGGACAACACAGTGAGATCCTACCACAAAAAAAAAAAAGGCTTCTTCCTAAGGATGCATATCAAAATACTGCTTCTCCTAAAAAAACATTAGAAACAGCCTTAGCCAGGCTTGGGGGCTCACGCCTGTAGTCCTAGCACTTTGGGAGGCAGAAGCAAGAGGATTGCCTGAGTCCAAGGGTTCGAGACCTGCCTGGGCAACTTGGCAAGACCTCATCTCTATAATAAATAAAAAAAAATTAGCCGGGCGTGGTGGTGTCTGCCTCTAGCTCCGGCTACTTGGAAGGCTGAGATGGAAGGATCGCCTGAGTCCAGTATGTCGAGGCTGCGGTGGCTGTGAGTGTGCCACTGCACTCCAGCCTGGGCGACAGAGAGAGACTCTGACTCAAAAAGAAAGCAACCTTATTGCCTATAGTCATTTTAAGCATGTCCATGGATATCTTTATACCTCTTCGATTAAGAAGAGAGGTCTGAGCACCCTCCTCTTGCAATTGGACAGACTTATGACTGCTTTGATAGACGGCATATGTTGGAGTGACTCTAAGTGACTTCCAAGGTCAGGTCAGAGTAGACCATGTGACTCCCACTTGGTTCTCTTGAAACACTGGCTTTAAAGTCCTGAGCTGACACATAAGAGGTGTCTGACTACCTGAGGCGGCCACATTGTGAGGAAACAGTCGAGCATAGCAACTAGCCATTCCCCATCTAGAACTTCTCCTACCTCCCGCAGATACAGCATCCCAGAGGGCCAGCTCCAAGACAGAAGGAAGTAGACAACTCCACAACTCAGGGCATCTGCTCCTCCAGATCAAGAGATCCAGGAATAGACGGTTTGGGAAAGGGGGAGGGGAGGTAACAGCTGTCTCAGATGCCCTCGGGGGATGCCCACTAGGGGCACCTCTCTTGTCCACCAGGGCATTCTTTTTTTTTTGAGTTGGAGTCTCACTCTGTTGCCCAGGCTGGAATGCAGTGGCCGCTCCTAGCCACCGCAGCCTCGACCTGCTGTGCTACGGTGATCCTTCTGCCTCAGCCATCCAAGTAGCTGGAACTACAGGCATGCACTACCACACCTGGCTAATTTCTGATTTATTGTAGAGATGAGGTCTCGCCAAGTTGCCCAGGTGGGTCTCGAACCCGCGCGTGGGCTCAGGCAATCCACTCACCTCAGTCTCCCAAAGGCGCGGGATTACAGGCTGAGCCGCCGAACCCGGCTCACCAAGGCATTCTTGTATTCATGGGTCCTATTTATTGAGCACTTACTACGTGCCAGATACCATATCATTTACTTTATTTTTCTCCTCCTCCTCTTCTTCTTCTGAGACAGGGTCTTGCTCTGTCACCCAGCCTGGAGTGCAATGGCATGATCCTAGGTCACTGCAGTCTTGAAATTCTGGGCTCAAGCAATCTTCCCGCTTCAGCCTCCCAAAGCCCTGGGATTATAGGTGTGAGCCACCATGCCTGGTCATTTTATTTATTTATTAAAATGGGTTAAAATGGATTAACCCATTTTACCTTCATGCTATCCTTAGGAGCTAAGTATCACGCCACTTTCCATGTGAGAAACCTGTGGCATAGAGATGTTAATAATTTACTTGCCCTAGGTCACAGCAAAATTTCAAATCCTGACCATTGGCCTCTATTAGAATCATCTATTACAGGTTCATGCCTGTAATCCCAGCACTTGGGGAGGTCCAGGTGAGAGGTTTGCCTGAGCCCAGGGATTGAGACCAGCCTGGGTAACTTGGTGAGACCTCATCTCTTCAATACATCAAAACAATTAGCCAGGTGTGGTGGTGTGCACCTGTAGTTCCAGCTACTTAGAAGGCTGAGGTGGAAGGATTGCCTGCACCCAGCAGGTTGAGGCTGCAGTGAGCCATGATCATGCCATTGCACTCCAGTCTGGGGGATAGAGTGAGACCCCAGCTCAAAAAAAACAAAAATCATCTGTTACTGGAGGTCCTGGACCAGGCAATAAGACCAAAAAAAAAAAAAAAATCCCAATTAGCATGGAAAAGATGAAATTGTCTTTATCGCCAGGCATGGTGGCTCACGCCTGTAATCCCAGCACTTTGGGAGGCTGAGGTAAGAGGATTGTCTGAACCCAGGGGTTCAAGATCAGCCTGGGCAGCATGGCGAGACCTCGTCTCTACATAAATCATAAAAATTAGCTGAGCGTGGAGGCTCATGCCTGTAGTTCCTGCTACTTGGAAGGCTGAAGCGGAAAGATCACCTGAGCCCAGCAAGTCGAGGCTGTGATGGCCGTGAGCGTGCCACTGCACTCTAGCCTGGGAGAAAAAGAGTGAGACTCCGCCTAAAAAAAAACAAAAAGACTGAGCCCGCGGGTTCGAGACCCGCCTGGGCAGTGAGACCTCATCTCTACAATAAATCAAAAAATCAGCCGGGCGTGGTAGCGCATGCCTGTAATTCCAGCTACTTGGAAGGCTGAGGCGGAAGGATCACCGGAGCCCAGCAGGTCGAGGCTGCGGTGGCCGGGAGCGGCCACTGCACTCCAGTCTGGGCGACAGAGTGAGACTCCAACTCAAAAAAAAAAAAACAAAAAGAAAGTGTCTTTATCCACAGACAACCTGACCATGCTCATAGACAGTCCTAAGGTACTAGAATGAATAAGTGAGCTTGACTAGGTTAAAGAACACAATGTCACTCTACAGTGCTGGGCTACACTGCATCCCTGTGGGATATGCAGAAAGCCCTTTGGATTGAACCTGCAGGCTGACCAGGAGGTAGTGTGGCCTAATGGCTACTAGCATGGCTTCTAGGGTCAGAGGCCTGGAGGAATTCCGCTTGTCACTGACCATCTGAGTGATGCCGCAAATAGCACACTTTCTCTATGCCTCTGCTTTCTTGTCCTTCAAATGGACAGGAATTAAAAGAGCAATGGGGCTGGGTGTAGTGGCTCATGCCTGTAATCCCAGCACTTTGGGAGGCTGAGATGGAAGGATTGCTTGAGACCAAGAGCTCAAGGCCAGCCTGGGCAATATAAAGAGACTGTTCTCTACAAAAAAGACAAAAAAGTGTTGAGAATGAAACGGAGAGAGCACCAGTCTGTAAGTTTGTGGAGGATAATTCTTGGAATGCATATATTAAAAGCCCAGCCAGGCACGGCGGCTAGCACCTGTAATCCCAGCACTTTGGGAAGCTGAGATAGGAGGATTACTTGAGTCCAGGAGTTCGAGACCAACCCAGGCAGCATAGCATGACCTCAACTCTACATAAAATACAAAACGTAGTTCACCCGTAGTCCCAGCTATTCAGGAGGTCGAGGCTACGGTGAGCCGGGATCATGCCACTGCACTCCAGCAAGTGGACCAGAGTGAGACCCCAACTCAAAAAAAAAAAAAGTAAAATCCCTAAGCCAAGAGCAGGACCACAGAAATTGCTGTGGCTGTGTTTGCAGGCCTTTGGGGGCTTCAACCTCAGGAAACGAGGCTGAGGCCTCTGCTGGAAATGCAAGCACAGTAAGAGGCTGGGTTTTTCAGCATCAGGCCTCCCTCCAGAGTGCAAGGTCCTCGGAACCATGATTCACACCCACTCAGTCCTGTGTCTGGGTGCCTGGCAAAGGCCCTCACACATGGCTGGGGCAGCACACTTCCGTACCAGGGGAGCAAACTAGAGGCCCTCGGTCTGCAGTGACAGCTGGCTGCCACCAGATGGGTTCTGAAGCCCGGATTGCGGGCCCTGAGCTCTGTTACGGGGACTTCACAGAACAGAATGACCTAGGAGAACAACGCAGATTTTCGTTCAAGGGCCGCACTGGCTTCTCTAAAGTCCGACTCCTGCGAGCCCTTCTTCAGGAAGACAACATTACTTGCTGAAAGGCCTGATATGTGGACCAGGAGGGTGTTTCATTCCACGTCACCCATTGACATCCGAGGGAAGGGGATTCAAGACAGACAGGCTTTGACTAAGGGAACAAGAGGCCTAGGCATGGGGATGCAGGGGGAGAAGGTACCACCGGAGACACTGGGAGATTAATGGTGGGTCAAAGGAGAAGTGAGATATGAGAGGGAGGTGACCAAGGATGACCTCCCCCACTGGCCCTAGGGAATTGACCCCAGATGGGACCCGCAAGTGCACTCACTGAGTGTGCATACCTGCCCCTGCCCCGCATCTGCCAGGGTGCAAGGCGAATCCTACAAAGTATGGGGGTCTTTGGGGTATACATCTGAAGTCCCAAATGGGGATGGCCTGTGTGAATTCCTGAGCATCTGCAGGTATGTATGTGTGTGTGTGTGTGTGTGTGTGTGTGTGTGTGTGTGTGTGTGTGTGTGTGTCTGGATGAGGGTTTACCTGTGAGATGCCAGGAAGCATGCCCACCCAGTGGGTTGGAAGGATCACACCCTTGGAGCCCAGGTGTGAACTCACACTCCCCAGTGTGCACTTCTCTCACTGACCAGGAGGTCCTGGGGAGGAGAGCCGGGCCTGGTCCTACATGAACCTGGCTTTACTTTGATGGCCTTTTCTTCTCCTTGGTCTTCTTCAAGGAGGTTCTGAAAACGGGTGTCCAGAGCACTTGGAAATTCTAGGAATTGGGAGGGTACTCAGTAGCCATCTCGGCCTACCCCCACTGCTGCTAGAATCCCTTCAAGTTGGACATAAAAATGAAATTTAGCCAGGCTCGGTGGCTCAGCCTGTAATCCCGCGCCTTTGGGAGGCTGGGGTGAGTGGATTGCCTGAGCCCGCGGGTTCGAGACCTGCCTGGGCAGCGAGACCTCATCTCTGCAATAAATCAAAAAATCAGCCGGGCATGGTAGCGCATGCCTGTAATTCCGGCTACTCGGAAGGCTGAGGTGGAAGGATCGCTGGAGCCCAGTAGGGCGAGGCTGTGGTGGCCAGGAGCGGCCACTGCACACCAGTCTGGGCAACAGAGTGAGACCCCAACTCAAAAAAAAAAAAAAAAAAAAATTTTAAAAAAGGTAAAGATTTTAGGGGGTGGTTCACACCTGTAACCCCAGCACTTTAGGAGGCCGAGGCAAGAGGATCGCTTGAGACCCAGTTTGAGATCAGCCTGGGCAAATAGTGAGACTCCATCTCTAATTTAAAATAGTTTTTAAAAAGATTTTGGGGGCTGGGCGCAGTGGCTCACACCTGTAATCCCTGCACTTTGAGAGGCGAAGGCGAGAGGATTGCCTGAGCCCAGAGTTTTGAGACCAGCCTGGACATGGTGAGATCTTACCTCTACAATAAATCAAAAAATTAGTTGGGTGTTGTGTCACACACTTGTAATCCCAGCTACTTGGGAGGCTGAGGTGGAGGGATTGCCTGAGTCCAGCAGGTCAAGGCTGCGGTAGCCATGAGTGTGCCACTGCACTCTAGCCTGGGCAACAGAGTGAGACTTTGACTCAAAAAAAAAAAAAAAGATTTTGGGGGAATTAATAAAATGAGGCACTGATATTTGAGTCAGCTGAAAACTGGGAGAAATCTGCCACACTCTTTCAAGCTTTCTGGTTGTGTTTTACTGTGGCCCATCTGACACCCCAGTTGTGACAAAGAGAACTTTCCCTTACAGAGGGCACAATGGTGAATTTCAACACCAGTAAATGGGATATCTCTTACCACCCCGTTTCCAACTTCTAGATATATTCTTTTTTTTTTTTTTTTTTTTTTTGAGTTGGAGTCTTACTGTCACCCAGGCTGCAGTGCAGTGGCACGCTCACTGCCACCACAGTTTCGACCTGCTGGGCTCAGGCGATCCTTCCGGCTCAGCATTCCAAGTAACTGGAACCACTAGCATACACCACCACGCCCGGCTAATTTTTTGATTTACTGTAGAGACAATGTCTCTCCATGTTGCACAGGTTGGTCTCGAACCCGTGAGCTCAGGCAATCCTCTCATCTAGCACTTTCTACGTTTCTTTTTCCATGCAGACAAAAGTGTCCACCCACTCAGATGCTAAATGATAAATGTTCCAAGTAGCTTTTGTTTTTGTTTTTGAGTTGGAGTCTTACTCTGGCGCCCAGACTGGAGTGCCGTGGCTGCTCCCGGGCACCGCAGCCTCGACCTGCTGGGCTCCAGCGATCCTTCCGCCTCAGCGTTCCAAGTAGCTGGAACTACAGGCACGTGCTACCACGCCCGGCTGATTTTTTGATTTATTGTAGAGATGAGGTCTCACCAAGTTGCCCAGGCAGGTCTCGAACCCGCGGGCTCTGGCAATCCACTCACCTCAGCCTTCCAAGGCACGGGATCACAGGCTGAGCCACCACGTCCGGCCAATTTTTTGATTTATTGTACAGAAAATTGTCTCTCCATGTTGCACAGACTGGTCTCGAACCCCTGAGCTCAGGCAATCCTCTCATCTAGCACTTTTTACGTTTCTTTTCCATGCAGACAAAAGTGTCCACCCATTCAGATGCTAAACGATAAATGTTCCAAGTAGTTTTTTTTATTTTAGAATATAAGAGAGGTACAAATGTATTTACAGTTGTGCATATACAATCAAATAATATATATCACGGTTTTGTAAATATCATTTTAGATAAATATTTACAAAGTTAAAGTGACCATTTTCTGGAAGTAGAACACAGTTTCTGGAAAACTCTATACATTTTATACTTTTCATTAATATTATTATTATTTTTTAGTTTATTTTACAAAACGCCCTACAGGAATTCTGGTAAAGGAATGCAAGATTCGAGAGGCGCCACCAGAGGGCGCGCACGCCCGGAGTTTGGGGAAACGAGGCCCGCCGCGGGGACCCGAGGGTCTCGGCGCTGCTCCGACTTGCTTTCCGAACAGATAAGCCAACCTGGGCTCCAGGGCGGCGGCCCCGGTCTTGCCCTCCTCTCGCTGGAGTGTGTGTTGGGAGGGTCAGGGGGAGCCCTCCCCTCTCCAAACGTGATGGCAGAGTTGAAGGGGAGGGGACATTGGTCCAACACCCTCATTTTGCAGAGGGGAAACTGAGGCCCAAAGAGGCCAGGGTCTTGCCCGGGGTCCTACAGTGGCTTCCGTTGCTCCTCCACTCTCAACCCGCCTGGCACGCTACAGGGTACCCGGGGTTCATCATCCCCAGGAGCCAGGTTTGGGGGTCAGGTAGCTTAAAAGAGAGAAGGGCCCAGAAAGTGCAGGTCTCTGCGGGTCTGTTCTGGTTGTTCCTGGGCTCCAACAGTCCCCAGCTGCCAAGATTGTGTCCTTGACTCCGACGCTCGAGGACAGCAGTCCCAAGAGGCAGGAGGAGGAGACAGAGATGGCGTCCCCTAGCCCCCCACCCCAGGCCGCCCTGGGACAGCGAGGTCGCTCTCCCTCCGCCCCGAAGTGCCCAGCAATCTGTGGGGGAGGTGGGGTCACCCCTGTTCCCGCACCGCCAGAGGAACGCCAGCCTGGGCAGGCAGCTCGACAGCAGGAGGGGACCCCGGGGTGAGGCCGGGCGTGAGGACGCCCCGTCCCCAGGAGGCTGGCCTGGGAAAGAGACTCCGCCCCTCCGCGTCCGCCTCCGCGAAACGGCACGAAGCGTGTCCGCCCAAGGCGGGGGGCGGGGGCCGACCCGGGGCGCACCCGCCGCGCGAGGGGACCCGCGGCCGAGTCGGGAGAGAAGCGCGCCGCCGCGCGGGAAGGCGGGGCGCGCGGGCGCGGGCGGGGCGCGCTCACAGCACCATGGCCGGCAGGTGGTGCGCGGCGGGGCGGCGGCGGCGGCGAGCGCGGGCGCGTGCGCGTGCGGCGCGGGCAGGGCGGGCGAGTGCGCCTGCAGCGCGGCGCTGGGCGGCCGGTGGCGCGCGCTCTTCTGGTGCGCGCGCAGGCCCGCCAGCTGCGAGTAGGCGCTCTGGCACACCTGGCACTTGTAGGGGCGCTCGCCCGTGTGCAGGCGCACGTGGTTGCGCAGCGTGGACGACTGGCTGAAGCGGCGGTTGCAGAAGCGGCACACGAAGGGCTTGTCCAGCGTGTGGATGCGCATGTGCGAGCGCAGGTTGCTGCGCGAGTTGAAGCCGCGGTGGCAGATGACGCAGCGCATGCGGCCCGCGGTGCCCGCCGCCGAGTCCGCGGGGTGGAAGTCCTCTGGCCGCGCGGGCGGGGCGGGGCGGGGTGGAGAGCAGCCCCGTTAGAACCGGCGCCCGCGGCCGCCCGCGCCCGCCCCTCCCCGCGCGCGCTCCCTCCGGGCCGCCTCGGAGGGCGGGGTGGCACGCGGGCCGCCTGGGGGCGCCGCGGACGGACGGGATGGGGCCGCGAAGCGCCCCGGCGAGGGGCCACATCGGAGTTGGACTCGCGATCATGCCGGGAGACTTAGGGGGCTTGGCGACTCGGCCTCGCTCGACCTCAGCTTTCTCGTCTGTAAATGGGAACACGGCCCTCCCTCGCGGGGCTGTGCACGCCTACCCGAGGTGATCGGGAAAACTGGCGTCTGTGGAAGGTTTGCTCCACGTTGGAGAAGTGCCTGGCTCCTAGGAGGCCTTCCGTGGAGGGTAGCGGCTATGATGACCCCCCCCAAGCCCCCTTCATTTATTCACTGACAGATATTCATGGGACGCCTACTCTGTACCAGGGACCCGCATCTCAACTTTCTCCTTCCTGAAATGGACGTAATATTAGCTTCACCCCCATAAGACTGTTGTAAGGATCAGAGAAATTAATGTCTGTAAACCGCCAGCTGCAGAGCAAGGACTCAGTAGTAAGCATTAGTTCCTGAACCTCAGGCTCATCCTCTAAAAATGAGGATAATCACTGGGCGCAGTGGCTCAAGCCTGTAATCCCAGCACGTTGGGAGGCTAAGGGGAGAGGAGTGCCTGAGCCTGGGGGTTCGAGACCAGCCCGGGCAACTCGGCGAGACCTCGTCTCTACAATAAATCAACAAATTAGCCGATTGTGGTGGTGTGTGCCTGTAGTTCCAGTGACGTGGAAGGCTGAGGTGGAAGAATGGCCTGAGTCCAGCAGATCGAGGCTGCGGTAGCCGTAAGTGTGCCACTGCATTACAGCCTGGGTGACAGAGTGAGACTCCGACTCAAAATAAAAATAAAAATGAGGATAATCAGATTTCACAGCAGTTTTATGAGGACCCAGTGGATGACACCTGTCAAAGGTTTAGCTCAATTCTTGGCAGGTAGCAGTTGCTGAGCAAATAGTCCCTATTGCGATGGGTAGCATCCCCTGGCACACACAGGCACGTCGTGCCGCCTTCATACTGACATCTCTGTGCCAAGCCCGGCACCAGGTGCCAGAGACAGGGCAGGGAAACGTGCAGATTGTCAGAGCTGGAAGGGATCTCAGAGGTCATCTTGCCCCACACTTTCCCTTTACTGACGAGGAAACCAAGGCCTGGGGCCATTGCCAAGATTGCACAGCAGAAGCAGGACTCGCTCTGGGCTCCTGCTGCCCTCCTGCCATACCCCATAGTTCTCTGGGGCCGGCCCCACATGCCCCACCCAGCCTATTCTGACCGGGAAGCAGGAGGACCATCTTCCACCCACGCTGAGCCCATGGTGGCAGCTCCAGGGACATCAGCCTCCTTGGACCAGTAGGTCCCATCTGCTCGATGCTGTCGGGGATTGAACTAGAGGCCCAGGAGGCATCTCACCCTCTCTCCATGGGTCTTTGTCTCCATGGCCCCGTGGGGATCACCTACCATGCTTGTTCTTTTTCTGCTCTTCCTCCAGCCCAGGCACACCAGGGATGCCCAGGAAGGTATTGTGTGAGTTCCCGTACCACACCAACAGCTCCTGGTCCGGAGGGATCATCTGTAGGGAAGGAGGCAAGAGGAGGTGAGGGGCCGAGAATCGGGGGTCTCTGCACATCCCCCCACAACCAGGAGATGTGAATCCAGCCTCAGCCCTGAGGAAGCCACACTTGGGTCTGTTGCCACCCAGCCATCCTCAGCAAGTTGCACAAACACAGAAGGTCCTGGGGTGTCCTGCCCCTGGTGCCCTCTCCCCATCTCTGCCCAGGCCTTCTCACCATCTCTCTCCAACCTTGGGCCACACGAGAGCTCCCGAGCTGACAGCAACAGAATGGAAGCCTTATGGCAAGCAGAAACAATGGAAGGTGGGCCAGGCAGGGTAGCGCACACCTGTAATCCCAGCACAGGAGGCCGAGGCAGGAGGATCGCTTGAGGCCAGGAGTTTGAGACCAGCTTGGGCAATAGAGCGAGACCTCGTCTCTACAAAAACCAAAAAATTAGCCTGGTGTGGTGGCACATGCCTGTAGTCCTAGCTACTCAGGAGACTGAAGTGGAAGGATTGCCAGAGCCTAGGAGGTCGGGGCTACAGTGAGCCATGATGGTGCCACTGCACTCCAGCCTGGGGGACAGAGTGAGACACTGACTTAAAAAAAAAAAAAACAGCTGCAGTGGCTCATGCCTGTCATCCCAGCACTTTAGGAGGCGGAGGCAAGAGGATTGCCAGAGTCCACAGGTTTGAGATCAGCCTGGGCAACATGGCAGGACCTTGTCTCTACAATAAATCAAAAAATTAGCCAGATGTAGATATTCCAGCTATTAGGAAGGTTGAAGCATAAAGATCACCTGAGCCCAGCAGGTCGAGGCTATGGTGGCCATGAGCGTGCCACCGCACTTCAGCCTGGGTGACACAGTGAGACTTCGACTCAAAACAAAAAAATCCATTTCTCCATGCCGTAGATCTATGGCAGAGAGCCCACAAATGATGACAGGGCTCTGCTCTCTTGGGGGCGGATTGGCCCCAGGGAAATGATGCAGGCTGTTGGTCAGAGGGTTTTGCAGTAACAGTCCAGGGAGGTGTGAGAGGCCGGCCACAGGGCAGCACCGACCATAAATCCCACTCTCAGGACATCTCAAGAGGCCCAGTAGGCCTTTAGTGAAGGCCAGTTCCCCTCCCATGTGGGGAACTTCAGGTCTTGGCCAGGTGGGCACATGAAGAAGGGACAGCTCATCACTTTCCCGAGCACAGGGACCCCAGAAATGCTGGCCTTGGTACCTGCCTTCCAGGTCACTATGTGATGTGCCCAGAGAAATCCTGAACCCCCAGTTTGTTTTCCTTTTAGGTCCCCCTTTAGTTGAAGCACAGAAAGTCAATGGATTCCATCTAGGGGTATCTGAAACCACCCCAAAGTAGGACCCCCCTTGGCCTCCATGGACAGAGACGGTCCCTCCCCTTCCGTTCACTTTTGGCCTGCCACACTCAGAACCCTTGGGTTCAGCACGCCTTCCTTCCTCTGTCAGATCCTGCAAGACCCTCAGACCACTGCAGTCATCTGTGCTGGACCTTGAAAGGAGGGCAAAGTTGAAAGGGAACAGGAAGGTGGGAGGCGGCCCCAGTGAATGCCATCCCACTAAAACAGCTTGGAGGCCGGGCACCGTGGCTCAAGCTTGTAATCCCAGCACTTTGGGAGGCCGAGGTGAGAGGATTGCCTGAGTCCAGGGGTTCAAGACCAGCCTGGGCAACTTGGTGAGACCTTGTCTCTACAATAAATCAAAAAATTAGAGCCAGGCTTGGTGACTCAGCCTGTAATCCCGCACCTTGGGAGGCTGAGGTGAGTGGATTGCGGGAGCCTGCGGGTTCGAGACCCGCCTGGGCAACTTGGCGAGACCTCATCTCTACAATAAATCAAAAAATTAGCCAGGTGTGGTAGCGCGCGCCTATAGTTCCAGCTACTTGGAAGGCTGAGGCAGAAGGATCGCCGGAGCCCAGCAGGTTGAGGCTGCGGTGGCCGTGAGCGTGCCACTGTACTCCAGCCTGGGCGACAGAGTGAGACTCCTACTCCAACTCAAAAAAAATAAAAAAAGAGTCACCACATCCCTTCCCAACCACTCCATGGGCCATGGAGTGACATGGTGAGCCTCAGGTTCAGTGAAAGACAACAAACCAGCAGAAAGTACCACACTAATATGTAAAAAAAAATACAGGGTCAGATGTGGTGGCTCACAACTGTAATCCCAGCACTTTGGGAGGCCAAGGTGGGAGAATTGCTTGAGCCCGGGAGATTGAGACCAGCCTGGGCAACATTGTGAGATCTCATTTCTACAAAAAAGTCAAAAAAATTAGCCAGGCATGGTGGCATGGGCCTGTAGTCCCAGCTACTTGGGAGGCTGAGGCAAGAGGATCACCGAGGCTGCGGTAGCAGTGAGCGTGCCACCACACTCTAGCCTGGGTGACAGAGTGAGACCCTGACTCAAAAAATTAAGTTCAAAGAATACAAGCCGGGCCTGGATTCCCCAAGGGTCCCAACACCACACCAGTGCCACCGCTTTCCGGCTCCATCTCCCCTGGGAAGGCGTTGACCCCTTCAGTACAGAGGTGGGAGAGGACAAGAGACTCAGCAAGCCCCCAGCTGATGGCAGATGTCACCCCAAGCTACGTCTTTTATTTTTTTGAGTTGGAGTCTCACTCTTCATTGCCCAGGCAGGAGTGCAGTGGCACACTCATGGCCACCCCAGCCTCGACATTCTGGGCTCAGGCGATCCTTCCATCCACCTCAGCCTTCCGAGCAGCTGGAACTACAGGCACATGCCACCACGCACAGCTAATTTTTCGATTTATTGTAGAGACGAGGTCTCGCCAAGTTGCCCAGGCTGGTCTTAAACTCGCAGGCTCAGATAATCCTCTCGCCTTGGTCTCCCAAAGTGCTGGGGTTACAGGCTCAAGTCACTGCGCCTGGCCTCTGATTTTTTTTTAATGAGCATATATTACTTCTATTCATACACATGACAAAAAGGTCATTTTTTTAAAGCAAGAAAATCAATTAAGATTGAGACTGAGCTATATCCCCCAGAGAGCCAGAAGCCACCAGCAGGGCTAGGCAGTCTCATCTGCCCAGAAGCAGGGAACAGGGAGTCGCTCCCAGCCCTCAGAACCCCACGCAGGTATCCCTGGTCCCCCAGGCACCCTTCATCTAACAGACCCCTGTGATCACGCCCAGAAAGCCCAGGAACCTGCAGCTTCCTCCCTGAGATCCAGGCATTACTATTCAGAGGTGCCCAGGGTCCCACCAGCTCACCTGCCTATGGACCAGGAACGGTCTCAGTCCCTGGCAGGACTCCTCCCCAGTGCTGACCTTTTTTTTTTTTTTTTTTTTTTTTTTTTAGTCAAAGTCTCACTCTGTTGCCCAGGCTAGAGTGCAGTGGCATGATCACCAATCACGTTCACCGCAGCGGCTCAGGCAATCCTTCTGCTTCAGCCTCCCCAGTAGCTGGGATTATAGGCACATGCCACCACGCCCAGCTAATTTTTGATTTATTGTAGAGACAAGGTCGCACCAAGTTGCCCAGGCTGGTCTCGAACCCCTAGGCTCAGGCAGTCCTCACGCCTCGGTCTCCCCAAGTACTGGGATGACAGGCATGAGCCGTGGCGCCCAATACCCGGTGCTGATTCTTTACTGCCAACACTGGCCCAGCCCAGCCAGGGCTCTCCACTGGGGCTCAAAGAACCAGAATCACCTGGTCATTCACTTTTCTGCAGAGCAGAGATTGGCTCAGGACACACAACAAAGAAAGTAACTCCCAAAGGAATTGGGTCCAATACCATAAAATCCGTATCACAAAACTGTGGAATATCCATGCCTGAGTTTTTTGTTGACAAAATGATATGCCTTCTCTATATGGGGCTTTTTAAAAAAAAATAGAGACCGGAGGCCGGGCACAGTGGCTCACGCCTATAATCCCAGCACTCTGGGAGATGGAGGTGAGAGGATTGCCTGAGCCCATCGGCTCGACACCAGACTGGGCAACTTGGCGAGATCTCATCTCTACAATGAATCAAAACTAGCCAGGCATGATGGAGCCTGCCTGTAGTTCCGGCTACTTGGAAAGCCGAGGTGGAAGGATCGCCAGAGTCCAGCAGGTCAAGGCTGCGGTGGCTGTGAGCCTGTCACTACCCTCCAGCTTGGGAGTGAGACTCCAACTCAAAAGTTAAATAAATAAATAAATAGAGACTGGGTCTCACTGTGTTGCCCAGGCTGATCTCGAACTCCTGAACTTCAGCAATCATCTCTCCTCAGCCTCCCAAAGTGCTGGGATTACAGGCGTGAGCCACCATGCCTGGCCTACGCAGGCTTCTTAACCTCCCTATCAGACCGGAAGTTCTGTCCTGTCTCACTTTCTGAATCTTTGTCATAAAGGGGGAAGGATGGTGTTTGGGGTTTGTTTTCCCAGTATAAATTCACGCTCTCCCGTTGAACACGCTCCCGGGAGGCTCCCCTCCCCCGCTTGTGCAGAAGCCCTGGTGTAAAAGGATCCCAATGTCATCTGGACAGACATCAATTTCCATTGTACCACAGATGCCCCGACACACCAATTAATAAGAGTTCCAGCAAATAGATATCGGCCAGGGAGGCCACATAGCACAGTGATCACGCACTCCAGTTCTGGGGTCAGATAGGCCTGGGTTCATATCACAGCTCAACAACTGCCTGTCATCCCCTGAACCTTGGTTTCATTGCCATTCAAGTGGGAAAAGTAATAGAGAATCTCACAAGGCTGAGCGAATTCCACTTTTTCTCTTTTCTTTTTTTTTTGTTGAGTCAGAGTCTCATTGTCACCCAGGCTGGAGTGCAGTGGCACACTCACGACCACTGCAGCCTCGACCTGCTGGGTTTAGGTGATCCTTCCACCTCAGCCTTCCAAGTAGTTGGAACCACAGGCTCGAGTCACCATACCAGGCTAATTTTTTTTTTATTGTAGAGACAAGATCTTGCCATGTTGCTCAGGCTGGTCTTGAATCTCTGGACTCAGGCAATCCTCTTGTCTCCACCTCTCAAAGTGCTGGAATTACAGGCGTGAGCCACCATGCCCAGCTGAATTCTATTTTTTAAAAGTTGCTAAAGGGTTGAGTGTGATGGCTCATGCCTATAATCCCAGCACTTAGGAAGACTAGGAGTTCGAGACCCATCAGGTCAACATGGTGAGATTGTTTTAACAACAACAACAAAAATTTTAAACAAAAAAAATTAAAAATCTTTTAAAGACCCTTTAAAAAGACCCTTTTATGGCTGGGCTAAGAAACTCACACCTGTAGTCTCAGCACTTTGGGAGGCAGAGGCAAGAGGAGGATTGCCTGAGCCCAGGGGTTCGAGACCAGCCTGGGCAACTTGACAAGAAAATAAATGAAAAAATTAGCTGGGCATGGTGGTATGCACCTGTGGTTCCAGCTACTTGGAAGGCTGAAGGCAGAAGGATCATCTGAGTCCAGCAGGCCAAGGCTGCGGTGACTGTGAGCATGCCACTGCACTCCAGCCTGGGCAAAAGTGAGATTCCGGTTTTATTTTTATTTTTTATTTTTTTTATTTTTTGAGTTGGAGTCTCACTCTGTCGCCCAGACTGGAGTGCAGTGGCACGCTCCCGGCCACCGCAGCCTCGACCTGCTGGGCTCCGGCGATCCTTCCGCCTCAGCCTTCCAAGGAGCTGGAACTACAGGCGTGCGCTACCACACCCGGCTGGTTTTTGATTTATTGTAGAGACGAGGTCTCGCCAAGTTGCCCAGGCGGGTCTCGAACCCACGGGCTCAGGCAGTCCTTTCACCTCGGCCTCCCAAGTGCTTGGATTACAGGGTGAGCCACCGAGCCCAGCCAGATTCCGATTAAAAAAAAAAAAAAGACTCTAGCCAGGCTCGGTGGCTCAGGCTGTAATCCTGCGCCTTTGGGAGGCTGAGGTTAGTGGATTGCCTGAGCCCGTGGGTTCAAGACCCGCCTGGGCAACTTGGCGAGACCTCGTCTCTACAACAAATCAAAAATTAACCGGGCGTGGTAGCGCACGCCTGTAGTTCCAGCTTCTCGGAAGGCTGAGGCGGAAGGATCGCCGGAGCCCAGCAGGTCGAGGCTGCGGTGGCCGGGAGCAGCCACTGCACTCCAGTCTGGGTGACAGAGTAAGACTCCAACTCAAAAAAAAAAAAACTCTTTTATTCATTCAACATTTAGTGCCCGCTTGCTATGTGCTGGGCACTTTCTAGAAACATCATCTTAGGTACTTGATGGTATAGTAAATTCTAAGACCGAAGTAAGCCAGAAGGTTCCCCTGGGTACCCATGCCAGTAGAACTGGCCAGATGGGAACCCTGCCTAGGGACTGTCCACTGACTGCCCTGGTCCAAAACTTCTCACTTTTGTCTCTATTAGAGGTGCTGTTATTCTGTATTTGTGGAAAATTTTAGAGTGGCTACTTATTGAATAGAGATGTTCCTTCCCATTTGTTGGCAAGTCATGAGTTACCATCATGAAATATAAATAGCAGTTCTGAGTGGCAGAAAGATTAAGAAAACAGATCACAGCAAAGGTCCCTCTCCTTGGCTAACTTGCACAGAACAAACAGCCGATTTATTCCAGAGACATCCTGGGAGTGGCCTGAGGGAGCGGCAATACCTTCTGGTCTAACCCAGAAGGGCTGCATGAACTCTGAGCCCTGGCCTTGCGGCATATACCCAGACACACAGTTTATCCAGTTAAGTGGAGTCTGACATCGTGACAAAACGGTTTGAGAAAATTGCCACCACAAAATATGTGTTCAACTTTACGTGTTAAAAATGTAATGTAGGGCAACCCCCTCGGGTCCCCTCCCACTCTGGGAGCTTTTCTGTCCTCTCAATAAATCCTGCTTTCAAAAAAAAAAAAAATGCAATGCAGCCAGGCACAGTGGCTCATGCCTGTAATCCTAGCATTTTGGGAGGCCCGTGAGCCTGGGGAGCACAGTGAGACCCCATCTCTACAAAAAAAAAAAAATTAGTCTGGTGTGGTGGCACACCCTGCAGTCCAGGCTACTCAGGAGGCTGAGGCAGGAGATTGAGGGTGCAGGGCTTCAGTCAGGGAGGTTGAGGCTGCAAGGAGTTATGATTGCACCACTGCACTCCACCCTGGGCAATAGAGTGAGACCCTATCTCTTAAAAAAGGCCAGCGGGTGGTATTTTGTGTTTCTTTGTCCCTCACTCAAGCAGTCCCTTTTTAGTAAGCTTGTTAACTCTGCAAAACCAACGACAGCAAATTGGTGGGGCCTGTCTGTATCATATATATGATATTATGTGTGTGTGTATACATACATATCCTGATCCTCTTTCATCAATTTAAATTCGTTTTTTAAAAAATATGTAGGCCAAGCTTGGTGGCTCAGCCTGTCATCCCAGCACTGAGCCTGTGGGTTCGAGACCAGCCCGGGCAACTTGGCGAGACCTCGTCTCTACAATAAATAAAAAATTAGCTGGGCATGGTAGTGCATGCCTGTAGTTCCAGCTACTTGGAAGACTGAGGTGGAAGGTTCGCCGGCACCCAGCCGGTCGATGCTGGGGTGGCCGTGAGCATGCCACTGCCCTTCAGCCTGGGCGACAGAGTGAGACTCCAACTCAAAAAAAAAAAGGATGTGTGTGCAAGAATGAGACAGGGTGAGAGGGATGAGGATCCAGAGGGTGCTGTCTGCTAGAAATGGGGTTCAGCTGCACCCGAAGCCGCACCCACGGCCGCCGCACCCACGGCCATTCCATCTCCCTTGAACTTAGTGGAAGAACTGCAACACCTGCTGCTTCTCCTCCACCTCCTGGTCCTCCGGGGATCACCCCTCAGCTGGCTGTCATCCCTGGGAGATGCCCCGGGGCCGGTTATTCAGGGACAACCAAACTCCAGTCCCAGAAGCTGCTAGGCCCTGGCGCCCTGGGGGTCTTAGAGGTAAGTTGAGGCTCTGATAAGTCCCAGGCTGAAGTCACCCAGGCTGGAGTGCAATGGCAAGATCACAGCCCACCACAGCCTCCACCTCCTGGGCTCAGGTGATCCTCCTGCTTCAACCTCCTGGACAGCCGGGACTACCAGTAAGCACCGCCACACCTGGCTAATTTTCTGTGGAGACAAGGTCTTGCTGTGTTGCCCAGGCTGGTCTCGGTCTCCTGGGCTCAAGAGATCCTCCTGCCTTGGCCTCCTAAAGTGCTGGGATTCTAGACACCACCATGCCTGACTAACCCATCCTTCTTCTGACGCTTTCCTGGCTCAGTCCTCACTTCCTTTGGATGCCTCGCCCCCACCATCACCCTCGCCACACCCTGGGAAGTGACACTGACCCGTGGGTTGTTTCACCCTTTCTCCTCTGGGATGGCGCAGGAATGCTAGTCCTAACATCTCCCCTAAATGCCCTGCGAGAGCTCCCAAGTCCGCCTGCCACCAAGGGAGACCGCGTTTTCTTGTCTGTAAACTGTAAGTAATTACAGAAGCCTCCCTGTGGGGTCTCATGAGGATTAAACAAAATAAGGCGTATCCTGCGTCTGGGAGAAGGCTGACATGCCGTGAGCTCTAGCTGGGACTGTGGAGCCATCACCCGCACGTCACCGGTGCCCCGTGCATGCGAAACCAGGGACAGCGCACAGCTGAGCGACTGCAGACACGCCTCTCTTCACCCCGGGATACTCCCCGGACGGCCTTCCACGTCTGGCTCTCTGTAGCTCTCTGACCTCTGAACCTCAGTTCACCCTCAGCCAATATCCAGGGACCTCACTGTCGAGATGTTCGTGACGTTCACAACGGCATAAAGTTGAAAGTTCCATCCTTTCTGATCTGCAGCAGAAAGCGCCCCATGAGCTGGGCACGGTGGCTCATGCCTGTGATCCCAGCACTGTGGGAAGCTGAGGCAGGAGGACTGCTTGAGCCCAGGAGTTCGAGACCAACCTGGGCAACATAGTGAAACCTCTTCTCTCAAAAATAGAACACAAACAGGAAGTCCCTGGGGAGGTCACTCTCCTGAGACCACAATGCACAGGCCGCCGCCCCACGGCCCAGACAGGACCAGCCAGGCCAGTGTCAGATCCCCTCCATTCACCGTGTACCGTGGTTCCTGGATGCAGCCGCCCTGCATGCCTCTCTGCCCCTACACAACAACAGTGCATACACACACAGACACACACACACACACACACACACACACACACACACACACCCTCAATGGCTTTGTAGAAGATGCTGGTGCCGATCTGCACCACCTCCAGGTTCTGCTCCTGCTCGTTGCGGGCACACTTGATGTATGTCATCCAGCTGCGGTGGTCCTCCTGGCTGGCGTCGATGAAATAGCGTACCGTGCCATCCTCGTTGAAGACCTGGGCCCAGATGGAACAAGGACCTGGTGAGGTGGAGCTGTGCCACTTGCGGGCCGCCAGGCAGGTCCACATGCGCGCTCTCTCTCTGTCCTCACAACAGCCTAGGGAAGCGAGCTTTGCTATTACCAGCTTTGCTTTCCAGCTGAGAAAAGGGAGGCTTTCAGGGAGGTGCAGTGCCTTGCCTGAGGCTAGCCGGCTGGAAGTGGCCACCAGGGAGTCCGTCTCCAGGGCCCCGGAGAGCTGACTGAGACAGGATCCTGCTGCCGCGACCTCCCCGCCCCAGAGGAAAGGGTCTCCAAGGGACCATTGACCCGACAAAGCAGCCTCCAGCTGGCTCTTGGAGGCTGCAGGGGTGCCTGGAGGGGTAGTGGGGAGCACCACCAGCCAGGGCACCAGAGGGGCACACAGGAGGCTGGAGAGGGAAGGCTGGCTCCCTGTTGCATCCTAACCTGGCCTAAGCCCCTTCGTGGGTACTGCCAAGGGCACTCAGAGTCAAACTGGACCCAACTTCCTGACCCAGCAACAGCTGGAGAAGGACTCCACAGGTCTAGACCTCCAGAGGAGGCAGAAGATGAGGTTAGGAGAGACTTCTGAGCCGCCCCCCACTTCCCTTCCTCCTGCTCCCATGATGAGCCGCGGAATTTACCACATCCAGGGTCTTCCAGGTGGGGGATATTGGGGGGAGCAGGGGAGGCATGAGATTAGGAAGGAGGTGTACCTGTCAGGCCTCAGGGGCTCTGGTTCTGCAAAGTGCGGGCCCTAGGAGGACGTGGGGTGGGTGGCATTGTCCTAAGGGTGGCCCTCCAGGCACCCGCTGGGGTAGGCTCAGAAGGCCTGGGTGGAAGCCTCTCTGGGCCTCTCAGTTTCCTTTTAGAAAATGGAAACAACAACTCCTAGGGCAGCCAAGATGATCCGGTGGGTGGCAGGCTGGGGACTGGAACGCTGACGCAATGCCAGTTCCGCAATGATCATTTTGAATGTCATTCTGGTTGGAGTGGAAAGCCGATTCCCAAAAGCACAGCCCTTCACCGTTCATCTTCTAGCCACACCTCACCCCCAGGCCAGGGCTGGCCTTCAGGGGCTTCCCTTGTTGTCTGGGGGTGGGGAGGGTTAAGGAAAGAAGGCAGGTGGCTGGGAGGGCGCTTATCCGGGACCACCTCTCAGCTCCCCTGGGGCCCCTGGGCAGGCTCCTGGGTCACCCTGGGTCTCAGTGCCCTCATCTGTGAAATGGGCCAACAGCAGTCCTGTCCTCTAGGGTCTCTGGAGGAAGGGGGGTCAGAGGTTTTCCCAGCAACGGCCTTTGCGACACAATTTGGGGAGGAGCCATCAGGCAGGCTGAGCTCCAGGCATCCTCAACTTGGAGTCCGGAAGCAACGCCCGGTCCCGCCAGCACCCGAGCCCCTCGCGGCCCACGCTCACCTCCCACATGAGGTTGTTGTTCTTGCAGACGTCCACATGCTCCGGGGTGATGACGCGACCGGTGAAGGGGCCCATCTCAGTGCCTGCCTTGATCCAGGTCTTGGAGAAGATGCCGAGGCCCTCGCCCGGGATGGAGCTCTGTGCGATGATCACCTCGGCCGGCAGCACCAAGCTGGACAGCTTCTGCACCTCTGCGGTACCAGGCAGGGCCGGTCAGGGTGGAGGCAGGGAGGGTCAGAGTGGACGCAGGGGGCTGGGGCCGCCCGGCTCCTCCCAGCCAGGGACCCCGGCCTGGCCCAGCCTGGCCACTGCCATCTTCCTCTGGAGAAGTCACCCTGGTGTAGGGTGGTGGGGACAGCGAGGCCCGGCCCTTCCCAGCCAGGGACCCCAGCCGGGTCCACCCCTGCCACCCCCCCCCCCCCGCCCTCCGGAGAAGTCACCCTGGTGTGGGCTGTGGGGACGTGAGGTCCGGCCCTTCCCAGCCAGGAGCCCGACCTGGTCCAGCTCCGCCCAGCTTCCTTCTTGTACCTGCCCGCAAGTCACCCTGGTGTGGGGGTGTGGGATTGCAGAGGTTGGGCGTTGGGATTCTCGGTCTGCAACCCAGGGACCCTCCATGCCTTAAAAAGCAAGTGGTGCCTCGGGCTCATTTTTAGGAGCCGGTGTTCAGTGTCTCCACGAATTCTCAAAGCACCCACAACCTCTCTCGCCCTCCGCCCCATTGAAGTTTAAGAACGAGTGGGTCAACCGCACTTCATGTTTCACGGAAAGGGAAACTGAGGCCAGGTCCCGCGAGGAGGGGACGGCCAACCCGGGACTCTCGCCTAGTCCTGTTCTGGGCGCTTCGGCCGGCCATCCGCCCCGCGGTGCGACCGGGCGCAGGGCAGTGGCGCCGAAGCCCCGGACGCGGTCGGCGGGGGAGCAGACCTCGGGCCGCGAGGCGGCGGCGCGCCGGGAACACCGGCGACGGCGGGCTCCGCGCTGGCTGCGTGACCCGGGCACGCCCGGGCCCCTCTCTGCTCCCAGGCCCCGGGTGCCAGGGAGGGAGGGCGGCGCCTGGACTCAGGAGAGCCCCGAAGCCGCCTCTCTGGGCGGGGAGGAGCCGGGCGGCCCCAGCCCGCGCGGTCCCCCGCCCGGCCTCTGCGGCCGGTGGGAGCGGCCAGGCGGCAGGGGCGGCCTCCTGTCTTACAAGGTTCCCCTCTAAGCTACCTGGGAAAATACCCGGCGAGCGGGCCGGCTGAAAGGGGGGGCTAAACGGTGTCCGTTGCGGCGCGGCCGGCAATTTGTCACGCTGTTAAAGCGATCGCATTCATTCGGCTCCATTCGAAAGAAATGGCTAATTCTAAATTCATTAGCCCTGGAAGAATGCTGTAGCAGTAAATTGTAGCTCGATGCGGAGGGGACTTGTTTAAAAGGGGCCGAGGAATTCCCCTTACAAAAAGAGAGGATTAGATGGTTGACATAGCGTGAATGCAAGTAGAATTAGTCTTCACGGTGAGTTAAGGGAGGAACAGACCGCAAAGGCGAGAGAACGGGCGACGCGCAGAGGTGCCAGCGCCGGGGAAAGATATTGTTTGCGGGTTGATGAATGAGGAGTAAGAACTTGAGACATCTTAAAGAAAAGAAACTTTTCTGGCCCCCCCCTCTCGCCCTCGCTCCCTCCCGCCTTCCCTCCCGGCCGCCCGCCCTCCGCCCCCTCCTCGGCCCCCCGCCGCCTTTTAAAGTTCTCGGTTTAAGTGGGAACTTTCGCGGGTCAAGCCCAAGTTAACTAAATGAATTTAAAACCCCTTCTTTTTGAGTCAACTGCTATTACACGCCTAGTAAGGCTTTAAACGCCGGGAACCCTCCGGCGCAGGGGGGCGGGGAGGCCGGGGCCGCGGGGGCGGCGGGGCGGCGGCCGGGTCGCCCGGGATCCGCGGCCTCCGAGCGCGCGGGGTGCGGAGCTGCCTCGCGCCCCGCCCCGGCGTGGCCGCCCGCGCCCCGGCTCGGCGCGTGGGGAGACTGCGGCGCGCCGCGCGGGCGTCGGAGCGCCCGGGTCGGCGCGTCCCCGCGGCGTCGCGGGGCCGGGGGTCGGGGTCGCCGGGAGGAGGGCCCCGCGCGGGAGCGGCGAGCGCGCAGGGCCCCCGCGGCGCGACTCACCGCCGGAGAAGGACTGCGCCAGCACCTCGGCGGTGAAGGCCGTCTTGGGGCTGGCGTGGTGGCTCTTGTCTTCGAAGAGCTGCTCGCCCAGCACGTTGCGCCAGCGGCCGTACAGGAAGCTGTGCAGGATGTCGGAGGTGATGACCTCGGCCAGGGCCAGCCCCGGCGCCTTCAGCCCCGTCTTGAGCACCAGGGCCTCGGCCGGGAGCACGGAGCCCATCATGGGCGGCCCGGGGCTCGCCGGCGCCGGGCGACGGACGGCCCGGGGCCGACGGGGAGCGGGCGGGCGAGCAGAGGGCGGCGGCGGCGGCGGCGAGGGGAGAGGAGCGGGGCGCCCGGCGAGCGGGCGGGCGCGGGCGGGCGCGGGGCGAGGGGGTGGCGGGGAGGAAAGGAGCCGGGGAGAGCGGAAGGGAGAGACGGAGGAAGCTGCAGAGGGGGCAGCGGCGCGCCGAGGGTGGAGAGGCGCGGCGGAGGCGGAGGCGGTGCGGGGGCGCGGGGGCGCGGGGGCGGGAGGCGGCGGCTGCGGGCGCGGCGGCGTGGGGCTCCGACGCGCGCTCGCCTCTCGCGCACCGGCCGGACCGTCTTCCCCTTGGCAAAATCTCAGCGCCTTTATAGGAGCCGCAGTGACCCTCCTAATTGGTTATTAATGACCCCCTGACGTCGGAGGACAGACTTGTTGTACCCGGCCGGCTCGAGGAGCCTTCGCCGCGACAGCGCGAGGGGCGGGGGCGCGCGGACCGCTCCGAACCGGCCCCCTCCGCTCCTCCCTCCCCTCCCGGCCCTTCCTCGCCCCTCCTCTTCTTCCTTCTCTCCCCGTGGGAAGCGCCGGGCCGGGAGGGAGGCTCCGCCGGCTGTGAGGAAGGAGAGGCCGGGCAGGGGAGGGGCGCGGCGAGGCTCGCCGGGACTCCAGGGACCGGACTGGAAAGGCGGGGGCGCCTGACTTCGGCCTGCGGGCCCCGCGTTCACCTCTGATCCCGGGCCTGACCCGCGCTGACCCCCAGCCCGCCCGGCCCGGTCGGCACCACCCGCCCTCCGCGGCCCGGCCCGGCCCGGCCCGCCCCACACTCCCTTCCTTCCCCGGCCCCGGCCTCCGCGGGCCGCGACGTCGCCCGTACCCCCGGCCCTGGCCACACCGATCTCCTGCGCAGACGGCGACGCAGAAGCCAGCCGGCGCTTCGCTTCAAACGGGCGGCGCCAACCTGCCCTCCGCGCGCAGCCGGCTAAGAAACTCGGAGGGCGGCGAGGAGGGGTCGCATCCGCCGTCGGGGCTGGGCCCGGCCGAGTCAGCTCCGTGGGCGGCCCGGCTCCCGGCCCGTGCGGGGCTAGGCCCGAGGTCGCGATGGGCGGACTGGAATCCACCCCGGCAGCCCCGCGCGGGGAACGGCCTTCCTGCGGGATACGGGAGGGGCAGGAAGGGGACCCAGGTCCGTCCCGGGTGGGAGCAGGCGTCCCTGGCCCAGCTCCCTCCGAAAGTGCAGGCGCCCCGCCCCGGGCCGCCGGGCGGGCGCGGCCGCCGGGGCCTCCGCTCCACGCTGAGCTGTAACCTGGGAAGCAGCGGCGACTCGCACTCCTTCCCTCTGGCCTCCCAGCGCCTTCTTCCGCGTCTGGCCTTCCTCTTCTCTCCCTTCCTCCTCTTCTCCCCCCTCACCCCGCCGGCAGACTTTCTGGGCGGCGGTTTCAAGGCACCTCGGAGCCCAGCGCAGCCCCTCTCCCGACGCGGGAGCTGCCGAGCCCGGCAGGACGGCCACCGTTTCCTGCAGGCGTTGCTGCTTCCCGGGCTGTTCTGAAGCCTCCGACTCCAGCCCCGACTTGCCGGGTGAGGGGCGCGGGACCTCTCCTCCACCTGCGGAACCTCCCGGCCCTCCCCCTGTCCCATGGCGCTGCAATTTCAAGACCCCCCCCCCGAAGGTGTTCTGGACCCTTCGGGCTTGGCTGGGCTCATGGGTCAGGTCTCCGCTGGACGGTGCAGACTCCCCAGGCTTTCTTGCAGCGCAGAGGACTCGGGTGGAAGGGCAAGGACCTGGCCTCACCACGTGAAAGCCTGCCCAGACGCCCCTTGGCTAAGAGCCCCCTCCAGCCCACAAGGCCTCACAACCTGGAGGCCACCGACCCCAGAGCTCTGCGCCCCCAGTTTCAGCCAGTGGTCTCCAGCATCTCCAGGTCCACCTCCGGAGAAGGCCGAAGGGGAGGAAGGCGTCGGCAGAGGGCCTTCTGACCGGCTCCGGTCTGTCCCGAGGAGGGTGCCCAGGGCAGGTGCAGCCAGCGAAGGCAGGACCGGCGGGCACAGCGCCAGCAGAGGGCAGAGCTCCGGAGGAGCCCAGGGTTAGGGTCCCTGAACTTCCGCGCTCTTGACGGCGCGGCCGGGCCGCGTCGGCTCCCGGGCCAGGGCTGGAGTCTAGGGAGTGACAGGGGGCGCAAGGAGTGCGCCGACTCCGCAGGGCAGCCGCACTGGTGCGCACTCCTTGGTCTCCGAGAAGACGAGGCGGAGAGGAGACCACGTGGAGGAGCGCTGCCAGGAGCCTCTGCCGGCTCCCAAGCCTCCGGAGCGACCCCAGCTCCTCCAGGAGACCCAAGTACCGTCTCCCCACGGCCCTCTGCTCTCTGGGCTCCGTGTCTCTGTCCGCGCAATGGGTTGTGTTGGATTTTGTGAACTGTGGTTCCTTTCCGCCTTGTCTCTCCTTCCTCTGAAAACCTGGAGGATTCTGCCCGCTCCCCGGCTGCACCCCACAGGGAAAAGCCCTCACCTCTCGGCACACCCCGTCCTGGGGCGTGGCGTTTGGGCCCCGCACCCTAGTGCCAGGATCAAGGGCTCGGACCGCGACGAGGGAGCCTCTTCCCTCTCCTGGGACCGCACGCCGGGGAGCAGAGCTGGGGCGGGCGGGTGCCGAGCTCCGGGCAGCCTCCCGGCGGGCGCGCCCACGGGCCGGGGCGTCTCCACCGCGCGCTGGCGTTTTGTGTCGCTGGCCTAGCGGCGAAACCACCTGGTCGCGCGCGCCTCGAAAAGGGGGCCCCGAGGGCAGCGCCCAGCCTCAAGGCCCGTGGAAACGGGGGAGCAAGACCCCCGCGCTGGCATCTCCCGGCGTGCGTGGCGGTTTGGGGGGGAAACATCCCGGGGTTCCCGGCGGATGAACCGTGCCACTCTCAGGGGCCCAGGCGCGACGTGTGCCCGCGCGAAGCCCCCTCCCTCGGCCCGGCCGGCAGGAGCTGGCGGGCGCCGCACCCCCCGCGCGCCCGCGGGCCGCCGCTTGGCGATCTCTTTAATATTCATGGGCGTTAATAGAGAGGCCCCCAGTATATCGGCCCATTGTGGGCGGCTCGTAGGGCTTGAATAGGCCCCGGCCCCTTTTCTTCGGCGCGGCTTCCCGAGGGGCCGGGCCAGGAGTGAACGGCCCCGCTTCCCGCTCTGCGCCGCCCTTTCAGGGAGAACATCTTTATCCCCGCCGCCGCCGCCGCCGCCGCCCCCGGTCCCATTCACTCGGGCCCGGCTCCGGGCGGAACGAATCCATCGGCCGCGGCTCTTCGGAGGTCACCCTCGCCGCCGGCTCCGTTCCCCCCGAGCCCACGGGAGCGCAGAGGGCCGCAGCGGCAGGCCGCGGGCCCACGCACCGGGGGACGCGAAGGGGAGGCATGGGAAGGGCGGGGCGGCCGCGGGGAGGCTGGGCCCGCAGCCGCCCGGCCGGCGAATTTCCACTAGTGGCCCCGCGCGGGCGGAGCGCCGAGGGGACGGGGCCAGGGCCCGAGCCCGGAGGCCCGGCGGCCTCCCCTCGAGGCCGGCGCGCCCTCTCGGGCGGGCGGCGGAGGCGCCTGCGAGACCCCGAGAGCGCGGGCCGCCCGGCGCGCCCCGACCCCGCGGACCGGCCGCAGGGCGCTTCGTTCGCGCCGGGGCGCCGGCTGTGCCCGGGACGGCCGGATCCCGACAGCGCTTCGGCGCGACGTGCGGAGGGGAGGCCAGGTGGCGGCTCCCGCGCCTCGCTCGGCGGCCCCGGGCCCGGCGCGGGGGGCGCGAGGCGGCCGGGAGGGGCCGGAGCGCGCGGGGCCCCGCCCTCCCGCCCGCCGGCCCTGGGAGGCGCAGAAAGAAACCCATTGTCCGCCGGGAAATACATTTTTGGGGGCCGAGTGAAAGCCCGTCTTTCTTTTGAACTCTAGAAGAAAGTCTCCTGCTCTCGCCCCTCGGAGGGAGAGATTTGTCCCCCTCCCGGGGCTCCGCGCGCCGCCTCCTCCCGAAACATCTGCCGGGGGAAAATCCACCCTGGAGGGCAGATCGCGCTCGCTTTAAGCCTGGCGAACTCATTAAAAAGATATTAGCGGCGGGGGCAGGTCCCGCGCAGGTATCGATCGGCCGGAACGAGCCCGAGGAAGAAAAGGCGAAGAATGCGGCGCCCGGAGCCCCCCCGTCCCCCGGACCCGCGCCCCAGCCCCGCGGAGGCAGCGGGGCCCGCGCCGCCTCGCGCGGCTTCTGGCGCGGCGCCTCCGCGACCGGCCCCGGCCGGCGCCCCGCGCCTCCCCGGCCGCCTCCCTCCCGCCGCCGGCCCCGCGCGCTCCGCGTCTCCGGCCCCTCGACTTCCTCCCCCCACGTCTCTCGCGCGCGCTCCCCAGGTCCCGTGCCTCCGCCCCGCGTGGCCCAGGCCGTTCCTTCCTCGCGTGGGGCCCCGTGGCCCCAGCCCCGCGCTCCCCGCTGGACGCCTCGGAGCTCCAGGGCGCCCCCGCCGGCGCGCCCGAGGCGCCACGGGCCCAGGGCGGGACGGGGGGCGGGGGCGGGCGCGGAAGCGGCTTCAGCGGGCGAGACCCGGGCCCGCGGCGCGTGACTGGGGGCGGCGGGCCCCTCTCCCGCGCAGCCGCCCGCCCGATCTAAGCGGCCTCCGAGGCTCGAGAGACAAGGGCGCGCCCAGGGCGCCCACGTCGAGCGGGTCGGCGCAGAGCAGGCGCCCCGGCGGCCGGTGACTGGCACGCGAGTCTGGCCGGACGCCCCGGGTGGGGGGCCCTCCCGCGCCCCCCAGAGCTTCCCCAGCACCCCTCCCCGCGTCGCCCTCGCCCCGGCCCTCTGCCAGCGATGCCAGCGCCTCGGCCCCAGCGGACCGAGGCGGCAGCACCGACGGGAGAGACGTGGCGACGCGGGAGACAGAGGCACACGCTCTGGAGGCAGAGGGGGCCGAGGCGGAGGGAGGCTGAGGCGGAGAGAGGCCGAGGTGGAAGGAGGTTGATGAAATCAGCGTCGGAGGCTGGGAGATGCAAAGGCTCGGAGAGAGGGAGGAAGCAGAGGCAGAGGGGACGCCTGGAGGGACTTTGGGGGGGCCACCGAGGAACTGCGCTTCCGGCACAGAGACGGGGGTGCGGGGCGACCAGGCCCTGGGGCAAAGCCGGGAAGAAGGGTGAGGAGAGGAGGAGGCCGGGTGGGGCAGGCACAAGGCGGAGGCCACCCTCCCCGCCCTCCTCCCAGCCCCTCGGGCCTTCTGCGCACCCCCACCTGCTCGTGTGTGTGCCACACCCCTTCCGGGGCTCCAGCGGCGGCCGGAAGGAGCTCTCCCGGCCCACTCACGTCCCCTTCTTCCACCAGAGCCCCTCCCACTCCAGACTCAGCCTCTACCCTGGCCTTCCTCCACAGCCTCCCTTGCCCGGTCCTTAGAACCCGGGACATTTCCCCCTGCGGGAGCAGAGAGGGGTTTGGCCGGGGGCTGTGCCCAGACACCAGCACCTGCATCCAGACCACCTCCTGCCTCACCAGGAATCGGACCGTTTATTGCGTACCCACTGTGTGCCAGGTCCCATACAAGGCCCTGGTGGGGACAGCACGATGACGGGGCAGACCCAGTCATTGAATCCCTCTGGAACCTCCTTCCCAGAGGGTGCACCCTGGGGGACTAGAGCCTCTTCTAGGCCACCCTGGTGGCTCTGAGGCCTCTCGGGGCAGCTCTGACCTCATCTGTAAGGTGAGAACAATAACCACACCTGACCAGAGCCTGGTGTGACAGGTGAGAGCTCTCCTCCAGGCTGCAGGGTGGATGCTGAAGAAATGCATGTGGCTGTACTTCTCATTATTGTCCCCTCCCTATGTGGACACTCCCCATGAGGACAGGTCCTCCAAGGCCATCAAGAAATGCCCAGGGGTTGAGCCCAGTGGGAGGCCAAGGCAGGAGGATCCTTTGAGCCCAGGAATTCTAGACCAGCCTAGACAACATATTGAGAACTCATCTCTACAAAAATCACAATAGAGCCAGGCTCGGTGGCTCAGCCTGTAATCCCGCGCCTTTGGGAGGCTGAGGTGAGTGTGTTGCCTGGCCCGCGGGTTCGAGACCCGCCTGGGCAACGAGACCTCATCTCTACAATAAATCAAAAAATCAGCCGGGCGTGGTAGCGCATGCCTGTAATTCCGGCTACTCGGAAGGCGGAGGTGGAAGGACCGCTGGAGCCCAGCAGGTCGAGGCTGCGGTGGCCGGGAGCGGCCGCTGCACTCCAGTCTGGGTGACAGAATGAGACTCCAACTCAAAAAAAAAAAAAAAAAAAATCACAATAATTAGCCAGGCATGGTGGTGTGTGCCTATAGCCCCAGCTACTTGGGAGGCTGAGATGGAAGAATCACCTGAGCCCAGGAGGCCAAGGCCGTGGTGAGCTGTGATCATGCCACTGCACTCCAGTCTGGGCGACAGAGTGAGACCCTGTCTCAAAAATAAATAAATAAATAACACACATGGCCATGAGTGAAAAAAAAATTTTTTTTTTGAGTTGGAGTCTCACTCTATCACCCAGGCTGGAGTGCAGTGGCATTGCTGACAGCCACCGCAGCCTCGACCTACTGGGCTCAGGCGATCCTTCCACCTCAGCCTTCCAAGTAGCTGGAACTACAGGCGTGCGCCACCATGCCCAGTTAACTTTTTTGATTTATTGTAGAGATGAGGTCTCACCAAGTTGATCAGGTGGGTCTCCAACCCATGGGCTCAGAGAATCCTCTCACCTCAGCCTCCCGAAGTACTGGGATTATAGGTGTGAGCCACTGCACCCGGCTCATTAGTGAAATTTTAAGAAACATGGAATAAACAAAGGTGGTACCAGACATCACCTACAAAGAGACATTGAAGTCAAAACCATGTGCTAACAAGTCGACAGGCATGGCTCACTCCTGTAATCCCAGCACTCTGGGAGGTTGAGATGGGATGATTGTTGCAGCCAGGTGTTCGAGATCAGACGGGGCAACATAGCAAATCCCCATCTCTAAATTTAAAAAGTAATAATAGGCTGGGCATGGTGGCTCATCCCTATAATCCCAGCACTTTGGGAGGCTGAGGTGAGAGGATTGCCTGAGCCCATGAGTTTGAGACCAGCCTGGGCAACTTGGCGAGACCTCATCTCTACAATAAATCAAAAAATTAGCCGGGTGTGGTGACGCACACCTGTGGTTCCTGCGACTTGGAAGGCTGAAGTGGAAGGATCGCCAGAGCCCAGCAGGTTGAGGCTGCAGTGGCCATGAGCATGCCACTGCACTCCAGCCTGGGCAACAGAGTGAGACTCTGACTCAAAAAACAAACAAATAATAACAATAATAATTCTTTAAAAAGGAAACTGTTTATTAAGCTGAACTGGAGGGAGGTGTTTGCCTTTAGATTCATTTTCTCCCCTTTTACTCCCTCTCATCTCTTCCCTCCTTTCTGGTGTCAGACTTGGGCATCAGGAAAGACACTTGTTTGAAGACAAGCTCAATAAGTTATAGTTCCAGGGAAGGGGAATTTTGCTGCTCCAAATATCCAGTAAGTCACTAGTGTACCAGAGCCTTCTGGACACGCCAGACTCCCAGATAACCTATTATTTTATTTTATTTATTTGGCAGCGTCTCCCTCTGTTGCCCAGACTGAAGTGCAGTGGTGTGATCACAGCTCTCGGCAACCTCAACCTCCTGCCTCAGCCTCCCTAGTATTTTATCTACTTTTTTTGTTAGAGACAAGGTCTCACTCTGTCCCCCAGGTTGGAGGGCAGTGGTGCAATCATAGCTCACTGCAGCCTCCATCTTTTGGTCTCCGGCGATCCTCCCGCCACAGCCTCCCAAGTAGCTAGGGTTACAGGTGTGCACCACTACACCACATCTGGCTAATTTTTTAATTTTTATTTTTTTGTAGGGATGAGGTCTCTATGTTGCCCAGTCTGGTCTCAAACTCCTGACCTTATGGGACCTTCCCACCTAGACCTCGCAAATTGTTGGGATTACAGGCAAGAGCCACTGTGTACAGCCTTTTACTTATTTTAATTATACAAAGACTCAATGCAGTGGGCAGAAAAGATAGCTGTCCACCCGAGACAGGATCTTGCTATGTTGGCCAGGCTGGTCTTAACTCCTAGGCGCAAGAGATCCTCCCACCTCGGCCTCCCGGGCTAGACCTGGACCTTGGGGGTGTCAACCAGGGGCGAGTCGTGCCTTGCAAGATCAGCCTAGCAGCTTCCGGTTGCTGGAGACTAGTTAAAGGTAAATGGGTTCAACCGGCAGCTACCTGGAGCTTCCCTCTGCTGGCCCTGTTTGAGCACAAGAAGTTAAGGAAGATTCCGCTGGGTTCCAGCCTTCAGGTGCTGGTGTTTCCTGCTTGAGCCAGGCACATGTGCACAGCACCCGGGCCATGCTGAGGGATGCTAGCCGGAGCCTTCGAGTCCTTCCGTAGAGGCTGGACATGGAGGCTCATGCCTGTCATCCCAGCACTTTAGGAAGCTGAGGCTGGAGGATCACCTGAGCCCATGAGTTTGAGACCAGATTGGGCAACAGAGCCAGCAGCCCACTGTGCCCAGCTCTGTGCCTCTCAGATTGACTTTTCCAGAATTTTTTCTTTAGTTCGGAGTCTCACTGTCTCCCTGGAGTGCAGTGGCACACTCACGGCCACCGCAGCCTCGACCTACTGAACTCAGGTGATCCTTTTGCCTTCGTCTTCCAAGTAACTGAAACTACAAGGATGCGCCACCATGCTTGCCTAATTTTCTGATTTATTGTAGAGATGAGGTCTCGCCATGTTGCCCAGGCTGGTCTCAAACCCCTGGGCTCAGGCAATCCTCTTGCGCTGCCTCCCAAAGTGGTGCTGGGATTATAGGTGTGAGCCACCATGCCCAGCAATTTTTTTTTTTTTTTTTTTGAGTTACAGTCTCATTCTGTTGCCAGGCTGGAGTGCAGTTCATGACCACTGCAGCCTCGACTTGCTGGTCTTGAACTCCTGGATTCATGTGATCCTCCTGCCTCGGCCTCTTTAAGTGCTGGGATTACAGGCATGAGCCATCGTGCATGGCCAAGAGTGATGACTTTCTTTTTTTTTTGAGTTGGAGTCTCACTCTGTCGCCCAGACTGGAGTGCAGTGGCCGCTCCCGGCCACCGCAGCTTCAACCTGCTGGGTTCCGGCGATGCTTCCGCCTCAGCCTTCCAAGTAGCCAGAATTTCAGGAGCGCACTACCACGCCTGGCTAATTTTTTGATTTATTGTAGAGATGAGGTCTCACCAAGTTGCCCAGGTGGGTCTTGAACCCGCGGGCTCAGGCAATCCACTCACCTCGGCCTCCCAAAGCGCGGGATTACAGGCTGAGCCACCGAGCCTGGCTGAGTGATGACTTTCAAGTGCTTTACATGTTGGTGCTGAAACTGGAAGTCTTAGATCTATTTTCCAAATCATTTATTTATTCGTTCGGGGTTTTTTTTGAGTACAAAAAATCAGATTTATTGAGTATGCTGTAAGGAAGCAGTGGACAGAAAAAGATAGCTGTCCACTGAGACAGGATCTTGCTGTGTTGCCCAGACTGGTCTTAATTCCTAGGCTCAAGAGATCCTCCCACCTTGGCCTCCCTAAGTGCTGGGATGGCAGACGTAAGCCAGCGCACCCAGCCTGTTTTTCAAATTAGATTCCTTCACAAAATTTCATCTGAAGAAATCATTTCACTGTTCAACATGTTTATGAAACCCATCCTCCCCTCAAAAAATCTGGAAATGTGCCCAGCGTGGTGGCTCACCCCTGTAGTCCTAGCAGTTTGGGAGGTGGAGGCGAGAGGATTGCCTGAACCTGGGGATTCAAGACCAGTTTGGGCAACTTGGCAAGACTCGTCTCTACAAAAAAAAAAAAAAATTTAGCTGGGTGTGGTGGCATGTGCCTGTGGTTCTAGCTACTTGGAAGGCTGAGGTAGAAGGATTGCCTGAGCCCTGGAGGTTGAGGCTGTCATGAGCTGTGATCGTGCCACTGCACTCCAGCCTGGGTGACAGAGTGAGACACCGACAAAGAAAAAAACAAAAAACAGTCACCACTTTCATTATTACAACAAGTAAAACCTAGATAAACAGAAAACCTGTGACTTTTCTTGAAATCAAAACTTTTCTTGGGAATGAGGGAAGTTTTGAAAAAAATCAAATAAAACTTTTCTTGATGTTATCTGGTATTGCTTGGACCCGTCAGAGAACTGAACTGAGGTCTGGGGAGACAGGGGAAGCCGGGAACCGCAGCTGACACCCTCTGCTCTGGAGCCCAAGCCACGGGAGCCTTGACTGGCAGGAGCAGGCACACCGTAGCCTTGGCGAGCGACTGGAGGCCGAGTGTGAACTGGCATCAGAGCGGGGTCTTCAGTCTAGGGGAGCCCCACACTTCCAAGGGTTTCCCTCTAGGAATCCGACCTGGTTCTATCTGGCAAAGATCTCACAGGCACTGGTGTGGGAGGGGCAAAGAATCCTCCAGAAACACACCCAGAGCTTTCTCCATAATCAAGGTCTCTGTTTCAGGGGGAGATTTTTTTGGGGGGGTAGAGATGAAGTCTTGCTATGTTGCTCAGGCGGTCTTGAAATCCTAGCCTCAAGCACTCCTCCTGCCTTGGCCTCCCAGAGTACTGGGATGACAGGTGAGATCCCACGCTCATTGCCAGGGGGGAGAGACTTTGCCAGAGCCTGCCCCAGCCAGGGGAAGAGAATTCCTCTCCTTCCAGCCCCTTCCAGCCCTTCCAGCCTTCCCATGTCACCTGAGGGAGAAAACAACTCAGTCGCCAGGGACCAAGCTGCAAGGAATCAGGCTGGAAAGGAACCTGACCCAAGGTAGGGAGCAGGAGGCGGGGAGAGTGTGGTACCCCCGAAGGGACGCCCCTGAGAATCACAACTCCGAGACCCAGGCCCCGGACAAGACTGGCAGCAGAAGACTCCCCGTCTCCTCGGCCTCCCCGGCCTCCTCAGCACGCCCGTGGAGCCGTGCTTTCCTCACATCACACGATCACAGCCTGGAGAGCTCCAGACTCTTTTTTTTTGAGTTGGAGTCTCATTCTGTTGCCAGCCTGGAGTGCAGTGGCACGCTCATGGCCACTGCAGCCTCAGCCTACTGGTCTTGAACTCCTGGGTTCAAGTGATCCTCCTGCCTCGGCCTCCCTAAGTGCTGGGATTACAGGCATGAGCCATCGTGCATGGCCAAGAGGGAGACGACATCAAGGACACTAGAGAATTGGAGGCCTCTGGCATCGACAGCCACAGAAAGCACTGAACAGAGCCCAGCTCCTAGTCAGATTAACATACAGCCTCTTTGGGATGCTGAGGCTGAGGCAGGAGGTATGTTGCCCAGTTTGAGAACAGCCGGGGCAACAGTGAGACCCTATATCTATTAATAATAATAACAGGTCAGACTTGGTGGCTCAGCCTGCAATCCTAACACTTTGGGAGGCAGAGGTGAGAGGATTGCTTGAGCCCAGGGTTTCAAGATCAGCCTGGGCAACTTGGCAAAGCCTCATCTCTACAATAAATCAAAAAATTAGCGGAAGTGGTCATGTGTGCCTGTAGTTCCAGCTACTTGGAAGGCTGATTCAGAAGGATCACCTGAGCCCAGCGGGTTGAGGCTGCGGCAGCTATGAGCATGCCACTGCCCTCCGGCCTGGGTGATTTTGACTCAAAAAAAAAAAAAGTAATATGTTCATATGTTCAACTCGGCAGCATGTGCTTGCTATTACGCCATAATCAGTGGCAACCAGGGGCTGTTGTTGACGACAGAGCCCAAAGAAGGGGATTTGGGGCCAGAGTGTCACGTGCGCCTTGGCATCCAAGTTCTTTCTGAACCGGTTGTACAATGTGAATATCATCCTGATTCAGGCAGATAAGCAGTTGTCAACGATGACAGTTTTTGTTTTTTTTTTGAGTTGGAGTCTCACTCCATGGCCCAGGCAGGAGAGCAGTGGCACACTCACGGCCACCCCAGAATCGACCTGCTGGGCTCGGGTAACCCTTCTGCTTCAGCCTTCCGAGCAGCCAGAACTACAGGTGTGCACTACCACGCCTGGCTTATTTTTAAAATTTATTGTAGAGACGAGATCTCACCAAGTTGCCCAGGCTGGTCTCGAACCCCTGGGCTCAGGCAATCCTCTTGCCTCCGCCTCCCAAAGTGTTGGAATTACAGGTGTGAGCCACCGCGACCAGCTCCCATGGCTTTTTGTCCGTGTACTGAGTTCTTGGCAAGTGAAGTCGGGCAATAACAAAAACCAATGGTGTGAAGATTGAGAAGGGAAAAAAGAGACTTCAGTATTCATAAATGATGTGATTGTGAACACAGAAAATCCAAAAGAATCTCCAAGCTCTTAGAATAAGTGAATTAATTAATTTATTATTATTTTTTTAGTCGGAGTCTCACTCCATCGCTCAGGCTGGAGTGCAGTGCACGCTCATGGCCGCCACAGCCTCGACCTGCTCATGGCCACCACAGCCTCAACCACAGCCTCGGGCTCAGGCGATCCTTCCACCTCAGCCTTCCAAGTAGCTGGAACTACAGGCGCGCGCTACCACGCCTAACTAATTTTTAAATTTATTTTAGAGATGAGTCTCGCCAAGTTGCCCAGGCTGGTCTCAAACTTCTGAGCTCAAAACCCTGAGCTCAGGCAATCTTCTCGCCTCAGCCTCCCAAAGTGCTGGGATTACAGGCATGAGCCACTGCACCAGCCTGATTTTATTTTATTTATTTATTTTTTTGAGTTGGAGTCTCACTCTGTCGCCCAGGCTGGAGTGCAGTGACACGCTTACGGCCACTGCAGGCTTGAACTGCTGGGCTCAGGTGATCCTTCCTCCTCAGCCTTCCAAGTAGCCAGAACTACAGATGCATGCTACCATACCCAACTAATTTTTTGATTTATTGTAGAAGATGAGGTCTCACCAAGTTGCCCAGGCTGTTCTCGAACCTGTGGGCTCAGGCAATCCCCTCACCTCGGCCTCCCAAAGTGCTGGGATTACAGTATTTATTTATTTATTTTTGAGTCGGAGTCTCACTGTCGCCCAGGCTGGAATGCAGTGGCACATTTACACTCACGATCACCACAGTCTCTATCTGCTGGGCTCAGGTGATCATTTCACCTTAGCCTTTCAAGTATCTGGAACCACAGGCACATGCCGCGATGCCTGACTAATTTTTTTTTATTTATTGTAGAGATGCAGTCTTGCCAAGTTGCCCAGGCTGGTCTTGAACCCCTGGGCTTGGGCAATCCTCTTGCCTCCACCTCCCAAAGTGCAGGATTACTGGTGTGAGCTACTGCTCCCAGCCAGAATAAGTGAATTTAAGCAAGGTTGTTAGACTCAAAGTCAATGCACAAAAATAAATTGTATTTCTATAACTAGCAACAAAGAAACAAAAAATATAATTTAAAAACACCATTTTCAGGTCAGGCACGGTAGTCCATGCCTGTAGTCCTTTGAGATTATGCTTTGGGAGGCAGAGGTAAGAGGATTGTCTGAGCTCAGGGGTTCAAGACCAGCCTGGACAACTTGGTGAGATCTTGTCTCTACAATAAATTAAAAAAAGTAGCCTGCATGGTGGTGCATGCCTGTGATTTCAGTTACTTGGAAGGATCACCTGAGCCCAGCAGGTCAAAGCTATGGTGGCCGTGAGCGTGCCAATGCACTCCAGTGGGGGAGACAGAGTGAGACTCCTACTCCAAAACAAACAAACAAGAAACTCCCACCATTTTCTTTTCTTTCTTTTTTTTTTGAGTTGGAGTCTCACTCTGTCGCCCAGACTGGAGTGCAGTGGCATGCTTCCGGCCACCACAGCCTCGACCTGCTGGGCTCTGGTGATCCTCCCGCCTCAGCCTTCCAAGTAGCTGGAACTATAAGCGTGTGCCACCACGCTGGACTAATTTTTTATTTATTGTAGAAATGAGGTCTTGCCAAGTTGCCCAGGCTGGTCTCAAACTCTTAGGCTCAGGCAATCCTTTCGCCTCAGTCTCCCAAAGTGCTGGGATTTCAGGCTGAGCCACCGAGCCCAGTTCCCACCATTTTCAGTAAAAACAAAACAAACATCAGGTTGTGCATGGTGGTTCACATCTGTAATCCCAGCACATTGGGAGACTGAGACAGGAGGATTACTTGAGTCCAAGAACTTGAGAACAGGTTGAGCAACGTAGTGAGAACCTGCCACCTAAATTAAAAAAAAAGAAAAAGAAAAACATCAAATATCCAGGAATAAATGGAATGAAAGCTAATATCTCTATATTGAGAAATACTGAAATTATAGCTAGAAATCAAAGAACTAAACAAAAGAAGAGATATACCATGTTCATGGATAGACCACATTGGGGAACTCAATAGTGTTAGGTTGTCAGTTCTTCCAAATTGATCCATAGATTCAATGCAATCCCAATAAAAATCACAGCAAGTTTGAATCATTTTCTGTAAGGGTTGGGGACTTGACAAGCTGATTTAAAATATATATATATATATATATATATATATATATGTATATAAATATATATATGCATGTGTGTGTGTGTGTGTGTGTGTGTGTGTGTGTGTGTGTGTATAGACTATAGGCATGTACCACCATGCCTGGATAACTTTTTTATTCTTCATAGAGATGAGTCTCACTGTGTTGCCCAGGCTGGTCTTAAACTTCTGGGCTCAAGCAATCCTCTCACCTTGGCCTCCCAAAGTGCTGGGATTACAGGCGTGAGCCGCCACACCCAGCCCTATTTTCCTCTTTCTCTTAAACATGGAGCTGCAGCCTCAAGCCTCTGACTGCACCCTGGTGGGTGGAGGGTGCATGGATTTTGGCAGAATGGCTGGCCATGAGTTACTGGGACAGTGGGAGGGCCCGGATTCTTGATTAGGGGGCCAAGGCCCCTGCTTCTCAGGGAAGTCAAAATTAGAGACTTTGATACAACAGGGAGAGACCCAAAGGATCAGAATCCTTTTCAATGTGCTTGAAGTAGGACTTCCCTAAATGTCACTTTGTGGGCCAGAATTCAGCAGCTTGAACCAAGTGGTCACCCACACGTCTATCACACACAGCAGAGTGTAGGGGGCCCTGGTTTCTCTCGGGGGGGCCCCACCTGCCCCTTGAGGGTTGTTTTTTCCCAGTGGCTTAGAGGCCATGACTCCAGGGGGCCAGTGAACGGCCCTGGGCTCATGGGACTCTAGGAGCACCCAGGAAAAGCTAGTGGATCAGTACAGAGGCTGACATATTTTCACCTCAAATTGTCTGTTCCTGGCACACACTGTAGAGTGCAAAAAAAGGCACCAAAGCAGTCAGAAGTCCTGTGCTCAGTTATTATTATGATTGCCATTTGCTTTTTTTTTTTGAGTTGGAGTCTCACTCTGTCACCCAGACTGAAGTGCAGTGGCCGCTCCCGGTCACTGCAGCCTCGACCTGCTGGGCTCCGGTGATCCTTCCGCCTCAGCCTTCCAAGTAGCTGGAACTACAGGTGAGCGCTACCACGCCCGGCTAATTTTTTGATTTATTGTAGAGATGAGGTCTCACCAAGTTGCCCAGGTGGGTCTTGAACCCGCGGGCCCAGGCTTTCTTTCTTTCTCTTTTCTTTTTTTCTCTTCCTTCCTTTCTCCCTCCCTCTCTCTCTCTCTCTCTCTCTCTTGAGTTGTTAGGTTCTCACTGCATCACTCAGGCTGGAGTGCAGTGGCACGATCACAGCTCACTGCAGCCTCGACCTGCTGGGCTCAAGCAATCCTGCCTCAGTCTTCCAAGTAGGTGAAATTACAGGCATGTACCACCATGCCTGGCTGATTTTTAAATTTTTATTGTAGAGACACGGTCTCACCAAGTTGTCCAGGCTGGTCTCAGACCCCTGACCTCAGGCAATTTTCTCGTCCGCACCTCCCAAAGTGTTGGGATTACAGGCATGAGCCACTGAGCCCAGCGTTTTTTTTAGAGATGGTGTCGGCAGGGCTCGGTGGCTCAGACTGTAATCCCAGCACTTTGGGAGGCCGAGGCCAGTGGGTTGCCTGAACCTGTGGGTTTGAGACCAGCCCTGGGAAATTTGGCGAGACCTCGTCTCTGCAATAAATCAAAAATTAACCTGGTATGGTAGCACGCACCTGTAGTTCCAGCTACGTGGAAGGCTGAGGCAGAAGGATCGCCGGAGCCCAGCAGTTTGATGCTGGGGTGGCTGCGAGTATGCCACTGCACTGCAGCCTGGGCGACAGAGTGAGCCTCCAACTCCAAAAAAAAATAAAAATAAAAAAGAGATGGTGTCTTGCTATGTTGCCCAGCCTGGAGTGCAGTGTCAATTCACAGATGCAATCATAACTCTCTGCGGCCTCGAACTGCCGGGCTTAAGTGATCCTCCTGTCAGTCTCCTGAGTTGTTGGGCCACTGCACCACAATCTGTTTCAAGTTGGAGTCTTACTCTGTCACCCAGATTGGAGCGCAGTGACATGATCACAGCTCATTGTAGCCTTGGCCTCCTGGGCTCAGACAATCCTTCCACTTCTGCTTCCCGAGTAGCTTGGACAACAGGTGTCACCACAACACCCAGCTAATTTTTTTACTTTTTTATAGCGACGAGGTCTCACTATGTTGTCCAGACTGGTCTTGAACCCCTGGGCTCAAGTGATCCTCCTGGCTCAGCCTCTCAAGGTGCTTAGATGACAGGCGTGAACCACTACACCTGGCCAAGCGTTCTTATATTATGTGTGTTGTTAATTTCTTAACATTGAACTCACGCCTGACAGCATCATATCTTAGTCCTGAATGAAGCAGGTGTTTTTCCTGCCAGGCCTATCATAGCCTTCTTGTGCTTGACAATGATAGCCCCTGAGCACAGTGCTTGGAGGTCAATTTAAACAGTGAAACCACAAAAAAAAAAAAAAGCTAAAAAATGCAAAAAGTGTGGCATGCCCCTACGTAAACTGTAGAGCACTTATTTCTGGTAAGAGAGCTTTTTTTTTTTTTTTTTGAGTCCGAGTCTCACTCTGTCGCCCAGGCTGGAGTGCAGGGGCACGCTCATGGCTCACTGCAGCCTTCACAGTTTAGGCTCAGGTGATTCTCCTGTCTCAGCCTCCCAAGTGGCTGGACCTATAGCCTCGTGCCACCATGCCTGGCTAATTTTTCTTATAGAGATGGAGTCTCGCTATGCTCCCCAGGCTGGTGTTGAGCTGCTGGGCTCCAGTGACCCTCCAGCCTTGGCCTCCCTGGGATTACAGGCATGGGCCTCCGAGTCTGGCCAAGTATGAGAGCTGAAACAGACGGGCAGAGCGTCACCTTGTGCCACTTGAATCGGCGACTCATATTTTTCAGCACAAATGACCAGATAAGCACAGGGGATGAGGATTTGGGGGTCACAAACACATTTTAGTAAGTTGGGCATGGTGGCTCGCATCTGTAATCCCAGCACTTTGGGAGGCTGAGGCGGGAAGGTTGCTGGAGGCCAGGAGTTCGAGAGAGAACAGCCTGGGCAGCACAGCAAGACTCCAATCTCTACGAAAAATTTTAAAAACTAGCAGGACATGGTGGTGTGTGTTTATAGTCCCAATTAAGAGGCTGAGGCAGGAGGACTGTCTGAGCCCAGGAGGGCGAGGCTGCAGTGAGCTGTAATTGTGCCACTGCACTCTAGCCTGGGTGACAGAGTGAGACTCGGACTCAATTTTTTTTTTTTTGTAGTGAGTAGGTGAGTTTGCAAATACGGAATCAGAAAGGATGCTTGACTGTAATATACAGTCCATGGTTGGTGTTCAACATCAACTTTTTTTTTTTTTTGAGTTGGAGTCTCACTCTGTCGCCCAGACTGGAGTGCAGTGGCTGCTCCCGGCCACCGCAGCCTCGACCTGCTGGGCTCCGGCGACCCTTCCGCCTCAGCCTTCCGAGTAGCCGGAACTACAGACGCGCGCTACCATGCACGGCTAATTTTTTGATTTATTGTAGAGATGAGGTCTCACCAAGTTGCCCAGGCAGGTCTCGAACCCGCGGGCTCAGGCAATCCACTCACCTCGGCCTCCCAAAGCGCGTGATGACAGGCTGAGCCACCGAGCCCGGCCCAACATCAGCCTTTAAGACCAGCTCCCAATCCTGTCAACTACCTCACTCAGTGGCGACTGCACAGACCCCCAGTGCAGCGCAGAACATCACACAGAGGCCGGGCGTGGTGACTTATGCCTGTAATCCCACTACTTTAGACTGAGGCAGGTGGATTGCTTGAGGCCAGGAGTTCGAGACCAGCCTGGGCAACATAGTGGACTCTGTCCCTACTTAAAAAAAAAAGAACTTGGTACAGAACTGACCCTTCCATACTTGTGTGACGGAGGACAGGCTACAGCCTCTGACTCTGAGCCTTCATCTGTAAAACAGGGAGAAGTGTCCCGTCTACCTCTCAGGAGACGGAGACCATCATGAAGGAGGTGTCTGAAAAGGGCCCGAACTCCCTTGGCAGTGCTACAGAACAGCCCTCAGGACAAAGGACAGCTGAGATGTCCACTGTTCTGGGAGTCATGAGGGCTGTCCTCACCCTTCCACCCCATACAAGACACAGACCCAGGGCCTCTAGCCCCTTGTGGAACTGAGTGTGAAGCCACTTTCTGGCCATTAATCTCAAAGCATCTGCCAGGCACATGTGCTCCAGCCCGTCTTAAAAAACCCCAGCTGGGCCCCAGTGGACCGGCAGTGGGGCCCCGGAGTCAGTGGGGCTGTAGCCAGCCAGAAGCTGTGGCTCCCTGGGTCCCACCTCCTCTCAGACCAGCCACTGTCCCCCAGTCAACCCTGCCATGGGGGGACCCTGGAACAACGCTGCCTTTTTGAGTCGGGGTCTCACTCCTTCACCCAGGCTGGAGTGTACTGGCACAATCACTGTCCACCACAGTCTCAACCTGATGGGCACAGGGGATCCTTCCGCCTCAGCCTCCTGAGCAGCTGGGACTACAGGTGCATACCTCCATGCCTGGCTAATTGCTTTGTTTTTGTAGAGGTGAGGTCTCGCCACGTTGCCCAGGCTGGTCTTGAACTCCTGGCTCAAGCCATCCTCCCGCCTTGGCCTCCCAAAGTGCTGGGATTACAGGTGGGAGCCACCGTGCTCGAACCTCTGCCCCCTGTGTGATGAGAGGCCAAGAGAACTGATGGACACACTTTGAGTGGCGAACCTCCCCTCCGCCAGCCCGACTTCCGGGTGGGGTTGGGATCAGCTCGTCGGGGACCTTGATAAAAACAGAGCCCAGGGTGCCTGTGTGGCGGCGGCGGCGGGCACGTGTTCTGAAGACAGACTGGGCACCGTCCGCCCCTCCCCCGCAGGCCGACTGCCCTTTCCGTGATGACCACGCAGCTTTCTTAATGGAACACAACCGCTGAACTTGGTACATTTCAAGCACTTTAGCCTTCCAGGACACCAGACTGCTGATGAAAATCGTCTTCCTCGGGCGCCATGTTAATGAGGCCAAATTTCATAGGCTTGCAAACTTTCCCCCCTGCCTCCTGCTGGACCGCGCCCCCCTCCCCCCAATAAAAGATTGCATCAGAAAGAGAGAGATTTCCATAATTTATAGTATGGGCATTTCACTGGGGACACACGCTCATCTGTACTTACCGATACATTTAAGAAAATGCATCCTCCCGCAAGCCTGCGCCATTTATGACTCTTGGCACAAACCGCAATGCTCAGTCTTCAATTAAGGGACACCTTAGGGTTCATTATCACACAATCGCTCCCTGTGAACCATGCCAAATGCTGTTTTGGCACAGAGCTTGGAAGATGAATTAGAAGGAAGTCTTGTCGGTAATGCCCTCTCCGAATTGCCATTACCGCCATCAGCCCCTGCGCCCCCCGCCCGCCGGCCCCTCCCCCGGCTTTCCAAGTGCCTTTTACTCTTCAATTTCTCAACGTCAAACGGGATTCTCTAGAGGTGCAGTTAAAGATGCCACATCTCCTTTCTGTCTTCCGGCTCTCAACAGGCCCGGAGCGGCCGCAGATGGGCCGCGCTCCACACCCCTCGCCGGCGTCCAGGCGCTGCAGATGCTTCCCGCCCCGCCTCTGGGCGCGGGCCAGGATGGGCGCGGGGGCCGGGTCTCCACAGGAGGCCCGCCCCCGGAAGGCCCGAGGCGCCTCGCCCCAGGGCCCGCGCTGGGCGGAAGTCGGGGCCGTCTGGTCTGGGGCCACGCCGTCGCCGCGTGTCCCGGGCCCGCCGGGCCCTCCGGGACCCGCACCTGTGGGGAAGGCCCGCCCGCCCCGCCTCCCTGACGCCGTCCACGCAGAACGAGCACGTTGCGGGCGCCTGGCAGCCCGCCCCGCGCCCGCGGGTCCCCGAGCGCGGACGGGCCGGAAGCGCCGCCGCCCGAGCCACAGGTGAGCGCGGGGACCGGAGCGGGAGGCTGCGGCCGAGCCTGCGGCGGCCCCAGGCCGCAGGGCGTGTGCGGGTGCCAGGGCGGCGGCGGGGGGTGCGGGAGGGGCGCTGACGCGTCGCAGCGGCCGGCTGGCGCCGCACGCCCTGCGAGGACGACGGCCTCCCGGCCGGCGAACTCCGCTTCCGGCCTGAGTTCCGTGGAGCCCCAGCCCTCAGAGACGCCGAGCCGTGACCCGGAAAGGGCCGTCGGAACCGAGGCTCTCAGGCAGGCTGCCGGGGTGGACGAAGCCATGGGGGTGAAATCGGCCCGACGACGTGGCCGGACACCCGGGCTGCGACCCGCCGGGACAGCGCGCAGAAGGCCGGAGGCGTCTTCCCGCCTCGGGGCGGCGGACGGAGGCGGCGACGGAGCACACAGGCCAGAGACGCTTGGCCCACAAGACAGCTTGTGGACGTTTTATTATATCGCGTGTAAAATGAATTGTCAGTCAGATAAAAAGAACACTGTTTTAAACAACATGCATAACATTTTCCAATTGTCCTTTTTAATAGTTAGACATTTCAAGCATTATAAGAAAATAAGGAGAAAAACCCAGAAACTGTAACTTCAGTACATTTTAAACGGAATGTCCCTCAGGTCAATTAAAAATGCAAGAAAAAATAGCTTCAATTCCGTTTTTTTTTTCCTTTAAAAATACATGTTATCTGTACAAGATACGCTACAGTAAACATTGAAAATCATATTATCCCTTTTATTAAATCAAAATTATTTAATTCATATTGTGGTTAATACTAGATTTATTTATTCATCTAGTTAATTTGACAAAATATTAAGAAAATATTTAAAAAGAAAAAAGCAAACAACACCTTGGAATTAAAAAATAGTTACTACATTTTTATACGGTTTAATGTTCCACAGTGTTTGTTAAAAGTTATATTGAATTTCTTAATATTAAAAATAACAGTATTTATATTTCTGAGAGAATAGAGAAAGGTTTTTTTGTTTTGTTTTTAAAACAAGCTTGGAGGTCTTAGATACACAATTGCAACTGGTAATGGAGACATGAAAAACATATGGTACACACATGAACACATGTTTATATTACCCTTTAAGAACTCTAGAAATCATACAAACCCTACAAAATGCCCCTCCCAACCCCTGCTGGACAGCAATACAATGATCTGTCTCAATTCAGAATTCACATCATTAATTACAATACATAATAGTTCAGTTTTTTAAAAAATGCAATAAAACCAGACAGCCAAGGTACAAGAAATTAGAAGTAAAACATTTAATGAATTTACACATTTAAGAATACTTAAATACTGTTTAAAAATTTTTAAAAATAATTTGTTACATACCACCTAAGACTTCCAAGCCACTTTCTGTTGCAACAGAAAAAACTGTAAATAAAAAGGACATGAAACAAAACAAAACAAAACAAAAAACACCGTTGAAATGTCACTGCTCCGAGGCACATTCTGGTGCCTGAATTTGTAGGTATTGCTCCAAAAGAATCTCAGAGCTTATACATTTGAAATAACAAACAAAAATGGTCAGCAATTTTTAGTAACTAATTTTCCCGATTTTTAGAAAAATTCTGTTAATCTAAATATAGTGTTTCACAGAACAAAACAAAGGTTCTTCATCAAAAGGTTTGCAAATCTAAAAACCTCTGTTACAAATAGGTTTTCTTTCACAATGATTTCGAGGGGAACGCCAGCCGAGCAGACACTGTCCTACTGCTCCTGTGGGAGGAAGGGGAAGGAGTTAGCAAATTCGCAAGTCCCCTCTCCCCTCTGGCTGCACAGTGGGCGCCCGCACACACCGACGAGCCCATGGCCAGACGCCTCCCCGGGGTCGCCCGTCACGGGGTCTGCTGCGACAAAACCTCCCTTGAAGAGGAGGACAGAGCCTCCGGGCAGCGAGGAGGGCACAGCAGAACTCGTCGGTCACCCTGGCTCTGACACCTGCTCCCCAGGCCTTGCCCAGACAGCCAGTGTGGCAGCGAGATGCCCAGCCACTCCGAGTCCAGGGCCAAGGGGACCCAGCACGCTGGCAGGTCACCTGCAACACGTCTGGGGAACAGCTGGCCCTCGTCCCTTCCTTCCTAGGATACCCGTGCCCTGCGGGCTTCTGTGCAGGGGAGGGGCTGGCCCTCTGCCCGCCCTGTCCTCAGAGGTCAGATGCACCCTCCTGCTGCCCTTCCTGCCCACAGCAGCTGACGGCCACACCGCCCTCCGGGAGCACAGCAGCCCGGGCCTGACCCGAGCCCTGCACGATGCCAGACCTGCCCAGAGTCCTCTACGCTTGGCACTCTTGCTCACACTTAGGGAAACTGAGGCCCAGAAGAAGAGACTACCACCCAGCATGCGGTCTGGGGCCTGACCCTGAGGAAAGGGGCAGCAGGGCAAGGCGTGGAGACGGGGCCAGGCCAGAGGCTGCCTCCTCAGCCGTCCTCGCCGCGCTGGGGACATGGGGGCCGGGCGGGGGCCCAGGCCAGTGGCAGCGATGGCAGTTACAGACCTGGCTGTGGGCCTGCGCCTGCCCCAGCGTCTGCCCGTAGAAAGCGACCTGCTGCCTGTAATACTCCGCCCAGGCCATTGTGTAGTCCGGCGGGGAGCCGGCCTGAGGAGCGGCAGGGGCAGCGTGACCTGGTTGACAAAGGGAGAAACACGAGTTAGCGGGGTGGGGGCGCACGGCAGGGCCCCTTCCCAAGGCCCCAGGGCACCTGCTCTCCCTGCACGGCTGAGGGAGGCCGCTGCAGAAGTCTCGCCACAGGGCGCGTTGGCCTTCTGGGGCCGGGCCCTGCTTGCCCTGGTTAAGACAACCCTTCACGCCTGTCCTCTCCACAGAAGCACATTTTCTGCATCTGTCTGTGTCCCCATCAGGGTCGGGGGACAGCAGAAGCGCCTAGCTTGGGGCCTGCGCCAGCATCCAAGCCCCAGGAAGAGCTTGAGAGTCGAACACAGGCCCATGTGTATCTGGGGAGGACAGGGCATCCGAGTTCTCGCCAGGTCCCTGTGACCATGACCCGACATGCCCACCCCAGCCCCCAGACGGCCTAATGACCCAGTGACCCATCGCCAGGGTGAGTATTTCTCTGGTAGCCTCGAACCTGATCTCTTGCAACCAGCAAGTAACATCCTTCAGCGGCAAGGCAAATGAACATTTAAAAAAAATAATAATAATACCCAGACACTCAAGTCTCATCATTCTGGAATATATGGAGAGGACGTAGTACTCATTTAAAATGATCTGCTAGGGATGTCTTTTTTGTTAGGTTAGGCTAGGCCACCCCAACCACGCTCTTCTACCTTTAGAGACAGTTCTAGTCACTGGTAGTTAAGAAGATGGGCTTCCCTAAGAAGAGACGTGGACAGCCCAGCGCCAGTCCCAACACTCAGCTTCCTTCCCTGCGCTCACCACCTCATCTCTTCACCTGCCCCACGACAGCCACAGAGGGATGGGCAGCATGGAGACAGTCGGGGGACGGGATGCCCAGCTGCCGTGGTCACCATCTACACCCAGGCTCCTCCAGCAGAGGCAGGCACAGACACGGTGTGCGTGAAGGCAAGCACCGAGATCGAGGCTCACAGGAAAGGTGTTAAGGAGAAAGGGCTCTAGGGGCCTCTGTGGGGGCCTGCCTGCTAAGACCCCGCACTCACTCTGCTTCTTGTAATAGTCCTCCCAGGCCTTGCTGTAGTCGGGCTGGCTGCTCTGTGGCTGACTCTGCTGGCCTGTGTGAAGGACACAAAAGCGGTCAGGTCCTGGCTTGTGCGCAGCCCCAGCCCGCCAGCTCAGGCCCCGTTCTGCCCTTGCTCCACAGCCCGGGTGGGAGGAGGCAGCCCTGGCCACAGGACGACGGGTGCAGCCAAGATCCCCTGAGGCCGGGGCTGGCAGACCGGCTGCCCCCACAGAGTCACTGTCAGGGCAGCCTGGCTCTCTTCTGCTGGGGACTTAAGAGCACAAGACTCCATAGGGCGCAGACCACCCCTTAGCCCAGCTCCTCTGCTAGAAGACTGTGGGGAACGCATGGGGGTCCCCAGGCAGGGGGGCGACAGCCACGGCAGGCACCCGAGCCCATCTGGCTTGGCCTTTCTGGGGCGGGAGAAGGAAGAGGACGCGCGTTCCAGCCCCCTCTCAGCAGGATCCTGGGCACAGCCTCAACGCTATGAAGGCAGACAGGGTGAGGGGAAGGACGCTCAGCGGAGGACAGAGCAGCAGGCAGGAGGCACAGGAGAGGCTAAAGCCTCAACCACAAGGAATCAGGACTCCCTTCCTGCCCAGGTTAGGGCTGGCTGAGCGTCTCCCTAAGGAGGCCCACAAGGCCCCCTCGACGTCACTTCCTGTGGGAACCACAGTCTCCAGCAGGCAGGAGGGACGGGCCATTCAACATATCTCACAGCACATATTTCCCCATGGGTTCATTTACTGCGGGCTGAGGAGTAGGGGAAAGGCGCGGGGGGAGCAAAGCAGGGGGAGCAGGGAGGGGAGACGACACCCTATACCCGTTCTGGGGCAGGCCAAGCAAGGGCCCTGGACAGCAAGCCCTCTCTCCCGAGACATGGTGCGTCTGAGTAGCGCTTGGTTTCTTTTTCTTATTTTTTTGAGTGGGAGTCTCACTCTGTCGCTCAGGCTGGAGGGCAGTGGCAAGCTCACAGCTACCGCAGCCTCAACCTGCTGGGCTCAGACGATCCTTACGCCTCAGCCTTCCAAGGAGCTGGAACTACAGGTGTACACCCTGATAATTTTTTATTTATTGTAGAGACAAGGTCTCGCTATGTTGCCCAGGGTGGTCTCGAACCCCTGGGCTCAGGCAACCCTCTCACCTCCACCTCCCAAAGTGCTGAAATTATAGGCTGAGCCACCGCACCCAGCCATCATTTGGTTTCTGAACGAGGCTTCACAGACCAAAACCAATTCTCAAATCCCCAAAGAGGCAGAGTTCAACACCACCAATGAAGACTTCAACCAGTCGTGAGGACACCAGGTGCTTTCTATATTTCCACTCTCATCCCACAGGCCTCTGCCGTTTCTGCTGGCCTGTCTGGGGCCAGGGCAGGTGGTGGGGCCTGCAGGCCAAACCCCCAGTGCTCGTCTCCCTGAAGGAAAGACAGGCCTCCAGGCAGGCCTCTATCTCTGGAGCGGGGGCTTCTCACAGGTCCTCTGTCCTGGCTCAACATGGCAAAACGTACCGGGTCCCAGTCACCTGGCTGCCTGGAGGGTGTCGCCCCGGTCAGACTGCACCCCAGACCTCCCACTGCAAGGTGGGGGCAGAAGAGCCGACAAAGCAGGAAAGGGGGAGCAGACCACACCCAGGCTCTGGGATCAAGAAGCACAGTAAACTCGAGTGGCAGAATCTAGAAGGAAAGCAGGTGTTCCCTCTGGAGTGTACTACAATACGCGCATCACTTCATAATAAAATACTACGAAAAAAGGGGAAAACATAGCCGGATGACTTGAGAGCTTGTGAGCACTGCAGAGCTCAAACCCCAACGCTCCGCAAAAGCGGAGCCTGGAGAAGGGGGATGTGCCTAAGGTCACACAGCACTGGCCCTGGCCTCTGCTCAAGGGTGGGGCGGCAGAACCCCAAAGAGGGGCTCTGTCCCTGGCGCCAAGGCCCTGTAGCCAGGCCTGCAGCCTGCAGTGCTGTGAGGAGGCTCCGGACGGCTCAGGAGAAGCTGGATGTACTGACTAGGGCAAGGGCCTGGTTGGTGAAGGCTACGCAACATGGGCTATGCCGGCGACAAAACCCATGAAAGACCGTGGGGGACAAGAAGTGCATGCAGCTCTGTCCCCACGGCAGGGCTTTCTCCTCTGCGCCTAGTGTCCCGGAGAGGTGTCAGGCAGCACAGGGAGTCCCTGCTCGTTCCCTGAGAAGTTCAGAGCTGGCAAGAAGCCCTTTCTAGGAAAGTGGGGGGGGGGAGAAGAGAGGAGGGCGGCCGTGGGAGGCAGAGGGACAGGTCAGGGCCCAGCAGGGGGAACCAGCGGCTCTGGGTGCAGCCCCTCCCAGCAGAGAGGAAGCTCGGCTCAGACCACCATCCGGGGACACGTGGCACAGGCCGCAGCTCTGAGAGGACGGGTGGGCCAAAAAGGCAGCCCAAGTCCCACCCAGCCAGAGGCCCCAGCCATTTCCCTGGGAGCCTCGCCGAGCACATGTGTCCCAAGCACAGGGCCTATACGCAGCTCCCCATGCCAAGAGGCTCCCAACACCTCGGGAGGGCATCGGGCCTGCGGGCCAAGACTGGGAATTGGGTGTTCTAGCCCTGGCTCTGCGAGCCTCCACCTGGCCACACCTTTCTGGAGGCATGCACCCCCACCCCAAGGCACTTACTTGGGACCTGCTGTGTGGGCTGCTGCCACGCCTGGTAGGTGCTGCCCCAGCCCTGGGTCAGAAAGGCCGGCGGACCACTGTGGGTGACAGAAGAGTCGCATGTTCCAATGGGGGTCCCGCCCCCCTCCACCCTGTAGTCTCGCTCTTCACTGCTCCGTTCCTGCCCCCCTAGCCAAGCACCACAGTCCCCTCACCTGCTAGCAGTGGCCAAGTGACAGCCACCCTAGTCCATCTGCCCCTGGATAGGGACTGGCCACCTACCTGACAGGGGTGCTGTGTGGGTTCCCGTTCACCTTGGCAGCCATGTTTGGGAAACAGCCAGAGCTCCTTGGAGGAAAGGTGCTGTCAAAGGTGACAGACACACAATCAGCAGGCTGGGCCCCTCCGCGGAGAGGCTCTGCACCCACCCCTCAGCACTGGGCTTCCCCTGGGGTGCTGGCAGGGACCAGGGAAGAGGAAAGAATGAGCCCGGCTCCACCCGCTGTGCTGGCACTCCCAGAGGAGCTGACAGAGGCCCGGGAGGCTCTCTCGGGTGGTGAACCCTCCCAGGCAAGCCTGACAACACACAAGACTCACTTCTGATGAGGGGCAGCAGGTGGCTGGCTGAAGGGACTCTGTCCGAAGGCTCCAGGAGCTCCTAGACTGGTCCCCTGCGGGGCAAAGAAGCAGCTCTCACCCCTGCCGGCGCCACGCCCCTGCCTCCACCCAGGCCCACCCAAGGCAACCCAGCTTCAGGGGACGGAGTCAGGTGGAACGAAGACACCTACGCACCCACACTAGCCTTCCTTCCCGCGGGCTCCACCTGCAGAAACGGCTCTGCCCTCGAGTGACCAGCATCGCCACACAGCCGACACTGGCACCACCACAGTTGCCCTGGTGTGCCGCCCTGGGGGTAGGGACCAACCTGCTGGACTCTCCCGTCAACTTAGGCTGGCCCAAGGCTCTCTGCCATTCTGCGTCCCCATTGAGGTGAGCAGTGGCCCATCTGTCCTCCATCAAACTCCCTTTCTTTATCTGCTTTGAGGTGCCTGAAACTAAAGCCAGAGTCAATGAAGGCCGCCTGCTGGGTCAGCGCCAGGGCAGTGCCGCAGAGTCCGGGCAGCACTGGGGGCTACTGCCCAGCTGCTCATCTAAGCTGCGGGGGCCACGGCTCTGGGGACTGGGCTGCCCGGCCGGGCGTCCTTCCCTGTGCCTGGGCCTCCCGGCCTTCCTCTCAGCAGAGCGGGAGGGGCTGCCCCAGGGGCCATGAGGGCGGACAGGCACAGGAAGCCCGAGGTTCTGGGAATCACAGGTACCTTGACATCCACAAGAAAACCCGGCTCCGGTCAAGCCGGTTGGAAAAGGGCCTTGTACGTACCCCAACTTTCTCGTCGATGAGGTGCCGGGCCAGCTCGATCTGCTGTGGAATGCCCCGGATGGTGAAGATCCGCAGGCTGGGGTCGGTGTTGGGAGGCGGGTTCCGCTGCAGCTCCACGTGCGCCCCTGACTGCTGGTTGATGCTCTTGATGCTCTCGCCCCCTGTGGGCGGGAGAGGCCACCGAGCAGTGAGGGTGGCGGCAGCAGCCCAGAGGCCCGCTCTCCAAGCACACAGGGGTGATGCCCAGTGGTGACTGCCCCACGGACAGAGGCTTGTTTCATGTGTCCCCGGCCTCTCTGAGGAGGACGCAGGAGCACTGTGCACCGCAGCACTCGCCCCTATGGTACACAAGCTTGCTCCCTGCACCTCAGCGGTTCCATCAAACACTAGGGCACTCTCGTGTGCAAAACCAGCTGCCAGGCCGAGGCCAGATGCCACGCAGCACCTGCGCATGGAGGCCCTGTGTGGCCAGAAGCCAAGTCTGGGCTGAGGCCGTGGGTCTGCACAATGGCGCTGGCGCCAGAGGCCAGCCGCAGTGCTCGCAGCCAGGGCCCTCTTTTCAGCACCAGGAGGGCCCTCCAGCCCAGGCACGGCTGCGGCAGCGCGCTCCCTCAGCCACAGGCTCCAGCGAGGCCCAGAGCCCACTCAGGCCTGTAACATCCCATCTTGTCCGTTCTCAAGCCCTGCCTCTTCCATGGGGGATGGGCCTAGAGAGAGACGCGGGCCAAGGATTGGGGTCACAGGGGCCGGGTGGAATGGGCTAATGAAAATTTAGTTGGACTCTTTGAAAAACCTGTGAGAGTCCCAGTCTCTTAATGAAATTTGTGTAACAAAAGCCCCACCAGTGGAACAATGGTTCCATTCTTCTTTTGAAATTTCACAGAACTTACAGATCTGTTCTGCTCAATTGGGGGTTGGGGGTGGTCAGGAGCCAGAACACAAGGAAAACCTACAGCAGAGTTGTGCAAAACTGGAAGACGGCGATCCACAGGAAATCTAGCAGTGAGCCCGGAGGATCAAAAATGAAGACCCAGGGCCGGTGTCTGCCACCTCTCCCTGCGCACAGTCAGGACAGACCCCACGTGACACGTGTCATTGCCATGACACAGTCCACAGGTCTCACACACTCCAGCCTTCCCTCTGCCCACTGCTAGAAAGCCGCATCTGGACGGCCCATCAAGTGAGCAGGCAGGGACACCAAGAGCAGGCCCAAGCTCATCCTGGCAGGACTCCACAGGGCTCAGGGAGCCTCAGCCTGGTGGCCCTTCCTGAAGGCAGCAGGGGAGACACTGATGGCATGTGGGTCAAGTTTTAGTGAACACGGGCTGGTCGAGGGGGAGCTGGTTATGTTTAGGGGGGCTTAAATTTAAAAGTAAAAACATTTTTTTTTTTTTTGAGTTGGAGTCTCTCACTCTGTCGCCCAGGCTGGAGTGCAGTGGCACGCTCATGGCCACTGCAGCCTCGACCTGCTGGGCTCAGGTCATCCTTCCACCTCAGCCTTCCAAGTAGCCAGAACCACAGGCACGCACCACCACACCAGCTAATTTTTTGATTTACTATAGAGATGAGGTCTCGCCAAGTTGCCCAGGTGGGTCTCGAACCCTTGGGCTCAGGCAATCCTTGACCTTCTAAAGTGCTGTGATTACAGGCATGAGCCACCGTGCCTGGCCAAAAGTAAAAACTTTTAAGAGCCCACACAACAAATTCTTGTGTTCCCAATTTTCTGCAAGCGTTGATGGGGTTTCAGAGAAGCACCATTTTCTGCCAGGCCTGATACTAGCCCGGGGATGCCACTAGCTGATGCGGACAACTCAGCTTTGCCTCCGGGCAGGCGCCGTCTGCTTGGAGGCCCCGGACTGACCTTTGTGTCATGAAGGGTGATCAGCTCTGGGCCCCAGCAGTGGTCTTGAGGAGCAACAGTGAGCAAGGAGTGAATGGGGCTGTTTCCACAGGTACCCCAAACTCGATGGCTCCTGTGTAGCTGCCTCTGCCCCAAGGGAGGAGCACAGAGGGCCAGGGTGCCAGAGACTGAGAAGGTTGCAGGCCCCAGATGGCCCTCAGCCCTCCCACTGGGCTGGGGATGGCAGCCCCAGACCCCTGGGTCCGAGGCCTGGGGAGCATGCTAATCGGGTAAGGGGCCCACAAAACTGCATGGAGTCGGAAGGAGTTAATTTAAGTTCATCTTCCTTCAAAATGAGGTCACCAGCCTGGCACATGGTGGCTGTCTACAGACTCATTCAGCAGTCTGCTCCATTCTTCCACCTGACGGTGGGCAGAAGCGACCCACCACTGGCCCCCCGGCTGGACGTGAAATCGTAAAGCCATTAATCAAATCTGCTAAAAGGCCTGGCTGACAAGAGCAGGGCTGGCGGTGCTATCTGTCAATGTTGCGCGTTTATCATGGAAATCCGGCAGGGCCCGGGAGGGAGGCAGGGCTTGGCTGCGTGGGGCTCCCATCTTCTCGCCCAGGCATCTGTCCCGAGGAGAAGGGCCACCATGCACCAGCTGCGAGGAGGTGTGTAGGAGGACGCAGGGAGACCTTCCCCATGGCCCTGTTCGAGCGGGGACAAGGATCAGCTACTGGTGTCCCCTCGCCACTGGGCACCACTCTGAATGATTTGTGGAGGGCAAGCTGGGAGGCACAGCTCTGAGCACCAGGGGTCACTGCATGGAGCTGCTGGAGAAGCCAGCGAGGCGCGATCAGGGTCATGGGGAAACGCACGCAAATGAAAACCACGCTGACAAGAGGCATCAGCTCCCCGACCCATGGGCGTCAGCCGGGCTCGCTTCCAGGACTGTCAAGCTGATGGTCTGGGCAGCGGGTGACTTACGGCTGCATTTGGAGCCGCCAGTCACACCCACGCAACACTCAGCAGCATGTGTGCCCTGCCGGCAGACAAAAACAAGCCCGCATTGTTCCCGTCAACTTGGAATGGTTCAGAAGCTAAGAGACAACGCGGACACAGGAGACGAGTGCTTGAAAGAGCATCGAGCCCACGCTGCCCCTGAGCAGGGACGCGTGCAGGCCCAGGAGGCGACCGAGAAGGGGAGCGGGGGCACATGCGGGACTTCCGCCCTGCCCAGCTCCTGGGGATATGCCCAAGTCCTGTTCCTGGGACAGGAGCACCCCAAACCAGCCACTTGGTGAACAAAGAAGCCAGAGGAACTCTGGGGAGGAGACCCATGGTCTACATGCTGCCAAACTGATAACCAAGGCCAATACCAAGCCCAGCAGCAAACAGGAGTCCCTGCAGTCAATGAGGCTTGCCAGAGCTCCCCGGAGCCGAGTCCTGCTGCCCTGTGGAGAGGGCCCTGTGGCAGGCCGAGATGAATGGGTGCTGACTGCCCGAAATCTGCCTGTTCTCCTGCTTCTCACTAAAGGACGGGAAGGAGCTACATTAGCCATTAATGAGTATTTCTATCTAATGTTCTCTCAAGTGCCCAGAAACAACTTACAAATCAATTTTTATTCCCTCCGCAGGGTGCCTGTTACTCATGGTAAATATGTTGAAAGGATAAAAACCATTTTCACATGTTGTGTCAATAAAGACCAAATACCCAAATCCAGTAAGAGAAAGCGGTGATACTTTGTCAGAAAGCAACCTTCCCTGAGGACCTTATCTGAGGTGAGCTGATTACCAACCAGGCGATCGACAAACATTCTGAGGCTCCCATCCTGCACAGGACATCTTTTCAATAACTTCAACTTCTTCAACAGGCAGTGGGTTCTACTTATTGTCTATTCATAGTCACAATGAAAACCTCGCCTTTCCTCCTTACAACAGGCCAGCCAGCAACTGTGGAGAAGGCCACTCTGGCTCAGCAGAGCCTTCCTGCATGCTCCCTGTGCTCATGGCTGAAGGAGGAGGGGAATCCCAGTCACTGCCTCTTACCTTTGCCTATGACGAGGCCACACTTCTCTGCCGGCACTGTGTACGTGATCTCCTGGACGCCACCAGGGGCACCCACACCCCAGTCCCCGCGGCCACGGCCTCTTCCTCGGGCGACTGCCAGGCCTCCAAAGCCATCTCTTTCCTGGGGAAGAAGCAAGATTCCGGTGGGGACCCCTGTGGCTGCCAGTACGGCTTCTCAGGGCCTCTGGGGGCTGGGGTGAGTGGGTAAAATGACAGGATGTCATCCACGCCACGCACTGGCACCTAGCACCTTTCCACACTTCAGATTCTGATGTGTGCCTTCAGAGCAGAGTTAACAGTAATCACAGGTGCATTCGAGGGGCTGTGTGCTAATGGATGCATGTGGTCATGGTTACACCAACAGCACAGACACACCCAACTAGAGCCGGCAGGCAGCTCCATCAATTAAGGCTGAACACCAACGGCCTTCTCCCTGGAGTTTTGACCTCTGGGCTCTCTCTAATCCACAGGAATCAAGAGCCAGTTTTGTCCGTGAAGCTGAGTCGTTACCTCCTGCGGCCGACACATGTTGGCCCTGTTAGAAGTCAGACGTGAGCTGCCCTGGGCATTTGAAAGTGACAGGAGTGGAAACAGCTTGGTGACCCTACCCGACTAGTCACTGCTGTGTCTCAACACTCAGCATTCCAACCAGCAAAAGGATAAACAGATTGTCCTGCCCCAAAGAAAAGCAGAACTACATTCATGAGTGATCAACCCTTCAGGGCCACTTTAGTAGGGAAGACAGAAGGAAGAAGCAGGCCTTCCTCCCGTGGTCCAGGGCTGGAGAAGTCTCTGGATCATTCTCACACTATTCACTTGCAGAGAAGAAAGCCTAAACCTAACAGACGAAGACTCCTTCCACTCAGAGGGTCCCACGTCTCATTCTCAAGTCTGTCTTTTGAGTCACCTTGAAGCTGCAGTATTTGAAATCTTTTGAAATGTTCAGGGCAAACCTAGTCAAGCTAGGAGCTATTTCATGGAAGGAAAAAGTTGAACAGACTTTCAACACAGTGAAGAAACGTCTAGCAATAAGTGCATGTTGATTAAGAGTAAACTAACATTTTTACGTAGACGCTACACCAGCAGAACGCTGAGATAATTGGAGAGCCTTTCCCCTGCTCTTTGCTTTTATGAGAGACAACTGACAAGTAAACAAGATCGTTTTAGAGATTTTTTTTTAGTTGGGGTCTCACTATGTCCCCCAGGCTGGAGAACAGTGGCACACTCACGACTGCTGCAGCCTCAACCTGCTGGGCTCAGGAGATCCTTCACCTCAACATTCCAAGTAACTAGAACCACAGATATGCACTATGTTGCCCGGCTAATTTTTTAATTTATTATAGACACAAGGTCTCGTCAAGTTGCCCAGTGGGTCTTGAACCCCCTAGGCTCAGGCAATCCTCTCACCTCAGCATCTCAAAGAGCTGGGACTACAGGCACAGGCTACCGCATCTGGCTCATTTTAGGGATTTATGTTAAACACACATGCATACATGCATGTACACAGCCAACTTTCCAGGTATGCCACAGTCCTCAAGTACAAGGCTCTTCCCTAAACACCTCATAGCCTCTGCAGCACTAGGTTCATTAACTCTTACTACAAAAAAGGCGGCCGGAGATCATTTAGTGGTTGTTTTCTAAACTTGTCTGATCCTACAAACTGCCTGGACTCTAGTTAAAACCCAAGACCCTCCCCTGGATATTCTGCCTCAGGACATCTGAGGTGGAGCCCACAGACACAGAATTTAGTAAGTATCCTCAGATGGCTCTTAGGGGACACATGGAGAAGCTTCTCCTGGTGCAACCTCCGCCATCCAGTTTGCTGAGAAAACTAGGCCCCGAGTTCAAAGGTCACATGGCTAGAGGCAGAGCTGAGAATAGCATTTCTAGTCTCTTGCTTTCCTCTTCAGCTGTCATTCTCAAATTCTTTCCTAGTCTTACATACCTGGGGGACTAGTCACTCTAGCATCAGTTACAGAGGTTCCCCAGAGCAAGTCACAGTGGGGGGAGGTGGACTCTGGTGCTCAAAAGGAAAGGCTAACAACGTCACACAAGCTTGCGCATATGCCAAAGGCATGCACAAAATCAAGTGTGTGAAGACAGCTTTAAGACTCTGCATGATCCTGTAGTGCTTTCTTTCTTTTTTTTGAGTCGGAGTCTCACTCTGTTGCCCAGGTTGGAGTGCAGTGGCATGCTCATGGCCCCTGCAGCCTCGACCTGCTGGGCTTTGGTGATCCCTCTGTCTGTCTTCCAAAGTAGTTGGAACTACAGATCCCGTAGTGCTTTCTAACACGAAGCTTAGATTTCATGGAATACAATTTTATAGTAAGTACAATTGGTTGGTACAACTTGATGATCTGCATGACATATTCCCCAAAAGTCTGAAGAGTCAGAAGCGTACTGTGTAAAGACACTCCAGGTGCTGGGGTGGTCAAGGCAGAAGGGTAACAGCTAGGGAAAATAGCACGAAGGCAGGAAGGAGGTGAAGTCGCTGGGTTCAATAGTATGATGGAGGGGTAGGGAGGGCACCCACTCTGTAGTGCTACCTCCAGCCCCATAGAGCACTTTCCACCTTTTTTTTTTTTTGGAGACAGGGTTTTACTCTATCTCGCAGGCTGCAGGGCAGCTCACAGCAACTTTAAATTCCTGGATTCACGCAATCCTCCCACCTTAGCCTCTCAGACAACTGGAACTACCACACCTGGCTACCTTTTTTGCATTTTGTAGAGACGAAGTCTCATTTTGTTACTCAGGCTGGTCTTGAACTCCTGGTCTCAAGTAAGTCTCCTACCTGGCCTCCCTAAGTGCTGGGATTACAGGCATGAGACACCATTGTCTGGACTCATCTTCCACTTCTGCGGGTGAGCAAAGTGAGCTCCTGAGAGCTGGACTCACCTGGGCTGTGAGAATCAGCTCGTTGATGATGTGTGCTGCGTGCTGACACCGATCTGGAGGGCCCATGACCTGTGCGGCTCTTTCGGGACTAATCCCATCATCTGCGGAACCAGGTGGGAGACAGGATTAGGCACAAGCCCAACATGGGAAGAAAATGATGGTCAGTCTGATTCCCAATTAACATACTTATCAGCAGTACCGAAAGAAGCGAGGAGTATTACCAGCTCCAGGTACTCTTTTGGAAGGAAGCGTATTGTGATAGGGAAATGTGTATATCCATTCTCCATATTTCAGGTCAATATTAACTTCTTATGTAATTATAGCAATTTAAAAAAGAGATCATAAAAGAAACAAAAGACTTGAACTAAAACAAGCCAAAGAAAATGGAGCTATGGCAATGATTTCCAAATGTTTTCTTGTTTTTAGAAAATATAAAAATTTTGCTCAGAAAAGCAAATTTATCCAATTTAAAAATGTGTCCTTTATTCTAAGATGTTCCTCCTTTTTTGTTTTAAAATTAGCTCCAATATTATACGATCAAAATAATAGTGAGTGTATTATTATTTTTTGAGTTGGGTCTCACTCAGTCGCCCAGACTGGAGTGCAGTGGCCGCTCCCGGCCACCACAGCCTCGACCTGCCGGACTCCGGCAATCCTTCCGCCTCAGCCTTCCAAGTAGCTGGAACTACAGGCGCGTGCTACCACACCCGGCTAATTTTTTTGATTTATTGTGGAGATGAGGTCTCACCAAGTTGCCCAGGCGGGTCTCGAACCCGCGGGCTCAGGCAATTTAATTCACTCACCTCGGCCTCCCACAGTGTGGGATTACAGGCTGAGCCACCGAGCCCAGCCGAGTATATTATTTATCAGAGCTAGGGGCTGCTTTGCTGCCCAAGCTAGAGTGCAGTGGTACTATCATAGTTGACTATAGTAGCCTTGAACTTCTGAGCTCTACTGATCCTTCTGCCTCAGCCTCCCAAGGAACTATAGGCACACACCATCAGCCTAGCGAATTTCTGTATTTTTGGTAGAGGCTGGTCTTGAAATCGTAGGCTCAAGCAATCCAACTGCCTAGGCTCCCCAAAGTGATAGTTATAGGTGTGAACCACCACGTCCAGTAAATGGGGTATTTTTTTTTTTTTTGAGTTGGAGTCTCACTCTGTTGCCCAGGCTGGAGTACAATGGCATACTCACAGCCACTGCAGCCTCAACCAGTTGGGCTCAGGTGATCCTTCTGCTTCAGTCTTCCAAGTAGCTGGAACTATAGGCACATGCAACCACACTCGGCTAATTTTTTGATTTATTGTAGAGATGAGGTCTTGCCAAGGTGCCCAGGCTGGTCTTAAACCTGTGAGCTCAGGCAATCCTCTCAACTTCAGCCTCTCAAAGTGTTGGGATTATAGGCATGAGCCACCGTGCCCGGTCTAATGGGGTATTTTTTAAAAAAATTATTTACTTAGCAAAATCAAAAGCTGAAAATGCTATATACATTTTACCAGTCCAAGAAAAAACATAAAGGCCTGGAAACTTTCTGGTGAAAGGTGACCAACCCAGCATATATCCAAGGAGAGAAAGGAGGGCCAGGAGAAGAAACTTAGATTGGTCATCTGGTAACGCAAGGTTGCAAAAAAGAGAGAGAAGAGGACACACACGTGGGTTAAGAACAAAGCCCTTGCTTTGCTGTGTGCTCTATCCTTCTTCAGAACTGAAGCATTTTGGGACTCAATCAAAACCCACCTGGTTTGAACTGAATCCTCACACCGGCATCATTCTGGATCTTCTTGATCATCTCCCCGTTTCTTCCTATTACAATCCCAACAGCAAACCTCGGCACAGACACCTAGGCAGAGAAGCCATACGAGGTATCAGTGCTTTCACGCATCTGTCTTTTTTTTTTGTTTGTTTTGAGTTGGAGTCTCACTCTGTTGCTCAGACTGCAGTGCAGTGGCCACTCCGGGCCACTGCAGCCTCGCCTGCTGGGCTCTAGCGATCCTTCCACCTCAGCCTTCCAAGTAGCTGGAACTACAGGCGTGCACTACCACGCCCAGCTAATTTTTTGATTTATTGTAGAGATGAGGTCTTGCCAAGTTGCCCAGGTGGGTCTCGAACCCGTGGGCTCAGGCAATCCACTCATCTCAGCCTCCCAAAGGTGTGGGATTACAGGCTGAGCCACCGAGCCCGGATGCATCTGTCTTTTGTTTAAAACGGGGTCCACAGACCAGCAGCAGTCTGTGAACTGTTAGGAACCAGGCCGTACAGCAGGCGAGCAGTGGGCGAATGAGCGAAGCTTCATCCACATTTACAACCACTCCCCATCGCTTGCATCCCTGCCTGAGTTCCGCCTCCTGTCAGATCAGCTGTGGCATCAGACTCTCATGGAAGTGTGAACCCTATTGCAAACTGCACATGCGAAGGATCTAAGCCGTGTGCTCCTTATGAGAATCTAATGCCCGACAATCTGAGGTGGAGATGCTAGTGATAGGGAGAGGCTGCAAATACAGATTAACATTAGCAACAAGGTCTGACTGCACACAGAGAATAATATATCAATTACTTGCAGACTCATCAAAACCCTATCAGTGAGTGTCGAGTTGATGCACATCAGCTGAACAGCTGCATCTGGTGGCAGGCTTTTAAGCCAAAATCTGACATTTATTTTAGTCTGCATGTGGCCCGCCCATTATTTTATTTATCACTTCTGTCCATGCCTTTTTCTTAATGGTGAGTTGTAAAATTATTTTGTTATATATTATAATGTAATAGTAATAGAAATAAAGTGCACAGTAAATGTTATGGGCTTGGATCATCACGAACTATCTCCTGTCCATGGAAAAATTGTCTTCCATGAAACCGGTCTCTGATGCCGAAAAGGTTGGCGACCACTGGTTTAAAGGACAGATTTTTTAACAGAATACTTGGTTTTTATTACAGTGCATTTTGATAAATGATATAATAAAATGTATTTTTTCTTTTTAGGAACAAGATTGTGGTTGCATTCTTGACCGTTAAATGCACCAATAAGTCTGAGATTTGATCAAAACAGTTATAAAATGAAGCAAAGGAGAGAGGGGAAGGGACGAAAAATCACCTATCGAGTACAATGTGCACAGGTGAGGGCTGGTGGGTACACTTAAAACTCAGATTTCTTTGTGACCATGTAACCAAAAACTACTGGTGCCCCCTAAGGCTACTGAAATAAAGAAAAAGAAATGAAGAATAAACCTTATAGATAAAAGATAAAAAATGATAAATTCATCTCTCAAATTTTATAAAATAAGCAAAAATACATCATGCACATTGATTATACTAGTTCTTTAACATGTGTTTTTCTTCATTTTTATGATAAAACATATATACTTATCATTTAGCTATAAGTACATTATTCAGCAGTAGTAAATGCATTGTGTAACCATCACCACTATCTACACCCAAAACTTTCTCATCATCCCCAACAATAACTGTGTATCCAATAACCAACAGCTCCTCCTTCCACTGCATCTGGCACCTCCTATTCTATGTTCGGTCTCTACACAGTTGCCTATGCTAGGTACTCGCAGACAAGTGGAATGGCACAGTATCTCTCCTTCTGTCTCTGGCTTACTGCACTAAGCGTGTTGTTTGTAAGGTCCATCCATGTGGCAGCATACATCAACATTCCATTCTCAAGGATAGATTATGATCCCATTTCAACGTTGTCTTTAAAAAAGGCTGCCAAAGTTGACACAATCATGACACCGATCACCAAGAAAACCTAGACTTTGGTCTTTACCTGGAGAGTTGGGTAACCTTCAAAGCAAAACCTCAAAATCAGGGGGAGTACCTCCCATGCCCTGAAAAGCTGGCTCCCCTCCCTGAGGGCTTATTCTCTCCCAGTTCATCCTCACGCCCGCCCTAGGATGTGAGCGTATATATGCTCTTTGGGTTTTGCAGATGAGACAGAAGTTAAACCACGTGCTCAAAGTTAAAGTGCTAATAGAGTGTGATGACAGCTGTAACCCTAATCTCATTTGCCTACTAACCTGTAATTCAAGCATACCTCTATACTGCCTCCTCCCATTCGGGAGCTGAAATCGCCACGTACACCTCGGAAGTCAGCTTGGTCTTTCTCTCGGATAATCTCTAGTACCATTTCTCTTGCTTGCTGCATAAACACAAATAAAAGGCATTATGGAAAAAAAATCCTGAAAAAATACATAACATCAAGTGGCATTTCAAGATCAAACCCTCCCAGCTTGGGGTTCGAGAGTCTGGAGGCACTCGGCTACTGAGAACTTGTTCCTCGTGGGACAGCGAGGCTGCCGGTAAGGGGTGTGTGCATCCAACCTTAAATGCTGTGTTCGCCACACATTGCCCAAAATGTCCACACTGACAAGGGTCTCCTTCCTTTAAGCCACAGTCAGGTCGGGACATCTGTGTACGGACAGAGACGGCTCCTACTGCCCCCAGGCATTTCCTGATGCCATTTTTTTCTAGTGGGGAGGGCTATCTGAGAGCTTCCGCTGAAGGAAGAGCCACGAGAGGATTTCACCAAGGTCCTACGCCACAGAGACACTTCGGAAAGTCAAAGAGAAAAGGCAAGCAGAGAACGTGAAAATGGCTCTGGCATTCAGTTACTTCCCCAACTGGCAAGATTTCCCCATGGGTCTGGCTGAACCTGAGGCAGGTTCAACCATTCTCTTTCAAAAGAATGCTCTTCATAAGGGCCCTAAACGTTGGCCAGCTCACACTGGAGTCTGCACCGAAGATGCATCCACTGCACCGAACAACTCAAGTGAGGGAGGAACTCAGATCGAATCCTGGGTCTGGAAAAAAATCAAACAAACCCCAACAGCAGGGAAAGCCTTTGGACATCTGGAAAAATCTGAATATGGACAGGATGATGTTATGGAATCACAGTTCATTTTCTATGGCCTGGGTCTTTTTTTTTTTTTTTTTTTGAGTCAGAGTCTCACTCTGTCTGTCGCCCAGGCTGAAGTGCAGTGGCATGCTCACCGCCACCGCAGCCTCAACCTGCTGGGTTCACACAATCCTTCCACCTCAGCCTTCCAAGTGGCTGGAACCACAGGTGCGCACCACCACGCCTGGCTGATTTTTTGATTTATTGTAGAGACAAAGTCTTGCCAAGTTTTCCAGGCTGGTCTCAAACCCCTGGGCTCAGGCAACCCTCTCACTCCTGCCTCCCAAAGTGTTGGGATTACAGGCGTAAGCCACTGCTCCCAGCCCAGCCTGGTTATTCTTAGAAGACACATGCTTGTAGTATTTAGGGTAGAGAATTACAATATCTGCCACTTACAAATGGTAAAGAAAAAACACACAACAAATGTTAGGTAGGGTGAAGACACACACACACACACACACACACACGTGCTCACTGTACTATTTTTGTAGCTTTTCTGGATATTTGAAGATTTTCATAAAAAGTTAGAGAGAGAGAGAGAAAGACAGAGAGAGAGAGAGAGAGAGAGAATGTACCCAAATACAACAGACTACCCCAAATACAAAAGGTGAAATACACATAGTTTTAGATTTAAAAAAAATACTAAAACTTGTAAATTCAAATTATTTTCCTCCAAGCGTATGCTCTTTGCTCAAGTTTTTTTTCCTACAAAAGAGAATCTCACAGGCTATGATGGAAACGGTGGCAGAGGACTGGTGGGAGGTGGGCACGCTGCAGTCCTGACCAGGCCTCCACAGGCCGAGTCCTACACCGCCGCAGCAGTGGTCCATGGCCTGGACTGTGTGAGCCAAGTGAGGAAAGATGAGCTACTACTGGATTTTGTAAAAGTCGCCTTATTTATACTGAAAGGAGGAGGCAGCTTCGGGGGAGGCAGGACAGGTGGGACTGACTGTAGCCTGAAGGAAGTGCAGGACTGCACCACGGGCTAGAGTTTTGGACAGACCCATGTCCACCACTGCCCTCAATCCTGTTCTAAAATGAGCCATTTTAAGGTGCACCTTGGCAATGACAGGGCTCACAATCAGGGGAAATATTTTGCCGGGACCTGGTAACCCTCACTGGATCAAAACCCTAGTGCTTCTAGAGAGGATCCACCACTTATGGCGGCTCACTCACCAGGTCATCACCAGAGCTACTCTGCAAGCAGCAATGGCAAGGCAGGCTGCAGGTGCAGAAAAAGGGAGATGCATTTCACTGCACCCATAGCAAGAGCTGGAAGGGTAGGATCACCCCAGGGGATTGAAAATGAAGCCCCTTCCTGCTTCAGCCAGTGGGAGCTCAGGGCACAGGATTCCTGCTATGAGGGCACATATGACCCTGGGGGCTCTGGCATCTGTGCTCACCTCCAACCCCAGCTGAAGGGCTTGCCACATGGGTCCAGAAAGAGGCAACAAGCAAAGAAAAGCCAAACAGAGCCTACATCTGGTCCAATCACAGGCAAGCAGATGAAACCTGCACTTGATCAGTGCTATCCAGCAAATCTCTGCCCTGATGGGAACGCTCGGCATGGACATGGTCCGGGAGAGTCACCACCAGCTCACACTTACTGAGCACCTGAAATATGACTAGTGTAAACGAGGAACTAAATTTTTACTCAAAATTCAAATAGCCACATAAAACTAGTGGCTCCAGCACTGGGCAGCACAACCAGATTCTTTTCATCATTCAACCTGGTTCAGGGAAACAGCGTACCCCCAATAAAAAAACACCCAGTTTTATCAAGTAGATAAAAGCTCTGGTTACCACCAAGCGACAGCGTCACATCCAGGACTCACCCAAGCCATGGATCAATGGCTTCTCTCCTACCTGTACTTTGAATGGGTCCCCAGTGATGCGAAGAGGCTTATCTGCCCCAGTGGGCAGTGGGCCATCCTGGATCATGACCATCTTCACGCCTGTCCGCTCCTGTGGGGACACACACTAGCCCTCATTGTCTGAAGGAGAATGCAGAATGGCACGACAGCTGGACTGGGAAGTCACATCCACAACAAGTCCATGTCCCATCCCCCTCCAGGTGCTGCCTTCTGGCCTGGAGCATGAAGCTGGCTTCTGTGAAGGCAGACACCAGGTCGTGGCAGACCATGTACAAGTGGAATATGGAAAACCACCACCCAGGACAATCCTCCTTCCTCTTTTTCCAGTCCCTGGAATGACTACTTCCATCCGATGCCACACACTGAGCTGAGCGGGCTATTTGGCATGATCTGACCACAACTTCTGCAGATCTGGGAGCTCACAGCTAAAACAGGCTCTGGGAGTACACAGTCCCAGGACTAGACCCAGCAAGCTCCCGGATATGCAGAAGTTCCAACCAAAGTTTGGATACTGGGATCCCACACCCTAATCTCCTAGAGTCGACACTGGGACACTGTACTCAAAACCAGACCTGAGGACTCGGTTATGAGTGTACAGAAGGCAAGCTGCAGCCCTCACTTGCAAGCGTAAAAGTCCCAAAGCTCTGATATAAAAGCTGTTCATAATGGATTTGGGAGCAAAACTTAACTCATGCAAGTATATTTCTGGCCTTCTCTCACTGAGTGTGACTATCACTGTGTTTAACTATGAAAACGACTTGATTTCAGGGTGCACCCCTGGAACCTGCTGTGGATATCACACTCTGAAATGTGTTTGGTCCCTTAGACGGGGGATTCTGGAGTGAACAGCAGCTAGTGCTCGTGCAGCCCTCACTCCGGAACAGCCTCTTATACAAAATAGAGGAATGGCTTTACAACAGTGAGGTTGGCACTTCCCTTTACAGAAAAGAAGCCCAAGCCTTCAAAAAGTGGTGAGCATATTTCAGATGACTAACTAATGAGGGTGTGCTGGGTCAGAGCCCCTGACTCTGGACCCTGCGATTTGATCTGAGATGCTGCCCCTTGATGGTAAGGCAATGCTCACAGAGCTCACGGCCACAGGTTGCTGGCAGTTCATGGGACCCTGCTAGGGTGCAATCGTACACAACATCAGGCCTGGTCACAGCAAATCCTCAGAAGGTATTCATCCAGGGGAGGAAGGAAGCCTCTCCTGCTGACTGGAGAGCCACTTGGGCAGAGGCTGCAGGGAGCCCTGGCACCACAGTGTGCGAAGCCAGCACTGCTAGAGCGCCAGCTGTGGCCGATCCCTGACCCAGGTGCTGAAGGCTAGCCATGGGGCAGTCACCTGCCCCGTGCCCCATGCTCACATACCTGTAGCTGCTTTATTGTTTCCCCTCCTTTGCCAATGACCAGACCCACTTTAGACGCGGGAATGAGAATCTCCTGGATTGTGCTGTTGCCATCGATGTCATTATGAAAGCCAGGTCCATTCCGACAACGGTCTACAATCTGCCCCAGCAGTCGTTTGGCTTGTCTTTGAGGGGAAAGAACCACAAGAAAACCAGCGTTACACAAATGCTGTAGGTATGCAAACAAGGGAAAGAGCACACGGAACCTGAAGGAGTCAAGGCAGCCCTCCATCCGGCTCCAGCTCCTGCCCCCACAACCCGGAGGGCTCTCTGCTATCCGCCACGCTACTAGGCTGGAACTTGAAAGCAACATACACCACAGGACCGACATTCTCACACGGGGCCTCGACGGGCGGGCTACCACCCGCCACAGCCCCTTCCAAGTTGCCCTCTGCTCATGCTCGTGTCTCCACAAACGTGTGTCGCCTCCCACTGGGATGTCAGAGACCACCTGTCATATCTTTACATAGCCCTGTGTTTCCCAATGTAGCAAAACCATTCTCAGAGTATGCTCCATACACATTTGTTAAATACAGGTAGAAGAGAGAGAGCAATGAAAGAGGGGAAGAAGAAAGCAAGGGTTAGTACTCATCACCTAAATGTCCACACACCAAGTTTCTCCTCCTTAACCAACAACACTGCTCCATGACTCTGCAGCTACAACTACGAATCGCCAGCAGAGCTTCCAGAGGTGGAAGAGGGGGCGACAATGCCAGCTGCAGCAGTGCCCTCACACCACCTGCTCTGTGCTCTCCCCACCAGCAAAGCCGGTACCCCTCCATGTCACGTATCGTGCCATTTGTGTGGACTTATTTGGCGGTGGGGGAGGAAACCGCAATGTTGCGACAGCACAACCCAGACTACCAAGGTCATCTGTGTGGCTGATTTCCTTTTCTGCACCAGAATCTCTCCTGGCTGTGACTGCAGTATATGCTCTAAATCACCTTGCAAGATCTATTTTTTGGTTCCTCTAGTAGAGAAGAATTCAGCTACTAAACAGGCTGGCTGTGTTGCTGGCTGAAGAAAACAAAATGGCTTCCTCCTTAAGTTATGATCCCCTCGCGCCTGCTCCTTGGGTAGACATGAAGCAGGAACAGTTAGATTTGGAAGAGAGAAGAGAAAGAAGGAAAGAGACGCTGCCTTCTGCAGCCCTGAGCCTTTGTGTACAGAATCAGCTTCGTGTATCTTCTCACTGACAGCGGCTTTTTAATATTTTGCTTGTGTACTAGATTAACCTGTGTTGGAAGAAAAATGCTTTGGTTCCAGCAAAACCATCCAGCTTGCCCTATAATGCACACCTGCCAGCGGTATTTATTCTGGTTCACTGCTCACAATGTGACGGCAGAACAAGAGAGTTTAAACTCATCTAGACTCCCTGAGAAATGGAAACAATAAAACAACCCTACCTACTGAGCCAGATATAATCTTGTCCCCAAATGCAATGCTACTCAGTAGATTGGAAAAGGACAGTGAGTAGACTCTAAGTCAGTATGTCCCTTTGCCAGGAAGTTCTTACTAGACCTGCATCTGGTACAAGGCTCGGAGTATGCAGGTACCAGGCTAGGAGAGTAAGGTTAGTCTTAAAGCTGCCACAAGGGTCTCAAAAGGCAAGACATCTCTGGCTGGTCCTGACGGCCTCTGAGTGGAGCACAACCAGGAGGAGGCGATGCGTGAGGTTCACGAACACCAGAAGGGGAATGGGATCCAGCTCAGACAAAAGACCTGGGTCCAGGATTCCCAGTAGTTCACAAAGTGACAGGCTTACTAATCCAGACCTGCTCAGGGAAAGGAGGTGTTAGGAAGGAGGGAGTTGATTAGAGAACCAGGTAGGGGGACTGTGTACTCAAGACCCTGGTTTTCAAAGATGTTAGGATGGTTGTGAAATTCCGTATGGTTTGGAAAAAAGTGACACCTCATGTATTTCAGGTAACAGAAAAACGCCCCTGGCATGGCAACCTCCCAGATGTTTTCTATAAAAGCATCTGCTGGTGTGGCCACACTGCAGCATGGATCGACAGTGGTCAGTAACAGCTTTGCCCTTCCGTTTCTCCCCGTTTGGGGAAGGAGGAAGAAGAGTGAAAGGAAAAAGTAAATAAAATAAACTTACTCAATACTTTCTGGGGTTCCGGTAAGTACACAGGGCCTCTCTGGAATCCCAGAACTCTCTATAAGAAGAATCAAGAAGATGAGGGGTGTTGGTGGGCTTCAGGCAACCGTGCACCTCCGCCTCTGTGTACAGACTGTCTCTCTAGGGCTGGCTCCTATGCCGGCCCCACAGAAGCCCAGTCTCCCAGAAAAAGTCTGCTGCTGCCTGCAGACAGAATATTGAGCTGGCAGCTCCAGCCTCAGTTCTCCGAGTAGACACAAGTCCCACATGGAAGCTGGAAGGACAGCAGAGACTGGGGAGTTGGTCCTAATTACCAGGCTCAGTTTCATTTCTGACCCGCTCATGTGCTAAGAACTGCTTGAGTTACTTCACTGTGCCATTCTTCAGTTTCTCCATTTGTAGTTTACCGGTCGTCTGTCTGCACATGGCCAACATGCTAGGTGCACTAGTAAGGAATTTAATGATATGCACACAAGGATCATTATCAGTTACTGCATAAATATCCTAAGAGATCAGTGACATCTATGTGGAACTGGGTTGGGGCCATTTGACAAGAGAGGAAAATCTTGCTTTCCAACACCACACATAAAGGATGCTTTACTTTGTTCCTAAAAAAACCAAAAAAACAAAAAACTGCTGCTTAAAAATCTTTCCTCAAAAAAGAAAAAGAAATAGCTAACAGCAGTTACTATCTTCAAGACATTGTAATAGATATCTTTTTACATGATAATCATTTCTTTGGTGGAATGTCCTTCAAATCCTTTCCTCCACAATGGAAAGAGGTCAGACTCGAATTAGATGATAAAACCATAAATAAGATAAAAATTCTTCACTTCAGTTCTCTCCATACAGCATGGTCAAAATTAATCCAGCTGGGAAAGGCCCCAAAACAGTTGTACCAAGTGCTAACTCAGCCAGAACCCCAGCTGTCCTCTTCCTACAAAGGACAAGGTCTAATCCAGGGGAGCCGGCATGCAGACCCCAGGAGGGACCCGAGCCCAGGATGCCTGCACGCCCCACAGACTGACATAACATTCTGGTGCAGAAAACACAGATCCTGGAGCAACAGGTGTTTCAGGAGGGGCCACACTGGCCACAGCACTGTGGGTGGCCTAGTCCAGGTGGGAGGCCTTACCTCCGGCCCACTTCTGTCCTGCTCTTTCTGGTTCTCTCCTGGGAGTCCCACTCCAGAAATGCAAGGCAACACCAAGCGCATATACTTACCCCAACCCCTAAACTTCTAAGCAAAAAGCAAAGGGACTGAATCTCAACAATTTTACAAAACATGGATTTCCATCAAATTACTATCTACAAAAAAATCCCTTACCTGAAGCAATCTGAATTTTGCAACCAGATTCTGCTTGAATCCGTGAAATCTGCTCACCTCCCCTGCCAATAACTGAAACAAATTGAACAGGGTCAGAATATGCTCCCCACTCCACATTGCACATTTCATGTATGGGCAACTTAATTCATTCAATAAACTGTTACACTAACTTAAGCTGGCCTCAGCAGGCCCATCTCTACTCTGGGCATCATAGCAGCAGAACCCCTGTGTGAAACAGCAGGGGCAGGGTATTCCAGCTGAAGTGAGAATAAGCGTGGGGGTGAGGAGGGCTGGGGACCATGTCCAATGCTCTGGTTTCTCCCTGCCCAGAGACTGCAGGGTTTCAGAGAACACTAGGTGAACAGCATTCTACTACAAGTGACAGTCACATGAGACAGACTAAAACCAAAGGACAGACAGGAATCAGAGAAACAGATAATGTGGATACTTACTGAATCCAACCATCTTATCAGGCACTTTGAATTCTTCTGTTATTACTGCCCTAAAAACAAAGAACATTTTGGAAAAATGTAGAACACTGAATTTTACAGTCATTTTAGGTTCCTAAACTGTCCATATTGGCAATGTTTCAAGATAAAAGCTTAAAATAAACCATGCCAATTTGGCCAACAAATCCACAACCATCTACAAAGAGTCATTTAATGAACCCTCTGGTCAATCCCTCCTTGAGAAGGTTGAGCTAAGCCTCCCATCTCCTGTATCTGAGGAAGAAAGCTCTGGTTTTTCATTATAGCTGCTCTCAGTGCTGCTGAATTTCTACTTTGTTGGGGCCTCTCTAGCAATGGGTCATCAATCTCAGAACACTCGAGACCCTCTGGGCTGAGGAGATATCATGAATTCTATTATGGTGTCCTCTCTGGGTAAAGAGATACCCAACTTTTCTTAAACATTCCTTGTTTCCCCATCTTTTTGATAGCTTCTTGCTTCTCTTCTAATTTACCGGTATCTTTTAATGTGAGGCACCCCAAATAGAAGCAGCATCCTACAGAGGCCTAATGAGTGTTGACCAGGACAGAACAATTACCTCACTTACTCTGCGAGGTGCTTCTGTTAAATGCCATCCCACCCATTATGTGCCTTTTTTTTTAAACAACTACTGCACTGGCTCTTTCAAACAAACCTTCGAATCTGCCATACAGTGTATTGTGGACAATATCCAATTTGCTCAACACCCCAGAAAGCAATTAAATCTAAACATTTACCTTAGGTGGAAGCTAAATGCAAGTAGCTTTAAAAAAAAGGCATGCATTTTTAAACATCTCTCACAGCACAGCTGGATTTTTACCCATCATGGAAGGGATTGGATAAGTGCATGTTTTTAGGAGAAGTGCGGCACTTAGAAGACAGGCAATAGCATAAATAGCACTTGCCACTGTCTCGTTTTGACGGGCATGGTCTTCTCCTTGTAGAGTTATATTCTCAGGCTTATGTACAAAGAGCCATTCTCTCTACCTCTTGGGGGACACGTGCTCTCCCTCAAATTGTGCAATTCCCAGCTCCTGATCAGTAACACTATGATGCTGATGCCAATCCATGCTGGCCCAACATCCTGCACCAGTACCAGGTCCCTGTCAACATAGGCCGCTCGACTCTTCTGTGAGGGGTGACGGTGCTCCTGTTTGCACCACCAGGAGGCTGCTGTCTACAGCAGGTGCAGCTCACACCGTCTATGCTCAGAAACTACAACTTGGGAGTTGACGAGAGGGAGGGGCGTCAACACTACTGAAAAACAAATGCCACAAAGCTCGGGCAGCTCCTGGAACAAGTTTTGCAGACAAAGCAACAGACCACAATAAACTGCTTTGAGCTTCCAGGAAGAAAAGGCTCTCATCAAATGCACAGCAGAAACTTGTCTAGTCCACAAAGTGTAAACATTTTTGCAAAATAAAATCCCGGCCAATTATGGCTTTATAGGAAAGTCAGCATTTGATACTAACAACCACCTCATTAAAATTTTTAATTCATTAACAAACAAAACAAATAAAAAGTAACAATAACCAAAAAAATCCAGGATAGATCTTTCGGTTAACTGATGCCTGGTGATTTCTAAGAACTCTCAAATATCAGCCGGGCTCGGTGGCTCAGCCTGTAATCCCAAGCCTTTGGGAGGCTGAGGTGAGTGGATTGCCTGAGCCCGTGGGTTAGAGATCCGTCTGGGCAACTTGGCGAGACCTCATCTATATAATAAATCAAAAATCAGCCGGGCGTGGTAGCACGCATCTATAATTCCGGCTACTCAGAAGGCTGAGTGGAAGGATCGCTGGACCCATTGGGTCAAGGCTGCAGTGGCTGGGAGTGGCCACTGCACTCCAGTCTGGGCGACGGAGTGAAACTCCAATACAAAAAAAAAAAAATCAAGGCAGAATATAAGATGACAGAATTGTGTCACTGGCACTGCAGGTTAAGGATAATACGTTACTATGTTACACAGCACAAAATTTCATCCTTACAAAAGGGAAACTGTCGTGTCAAGCTCATTGCATACTTTTTCTTCCTGAAGGATGACGCTGTGATCACAAATATCCTATCTTGTAGACTGGCCTTTGCAAGGCTCTGAAATCTTTCCATGTCTCTAAATCCCCAATGCTTAATGGAAGGCTGTGAGGAGAAATGGAGGCAGAGCTCAAGTGGGCACTTAGCCAAGGTTCCCTGGCAAGTCCCTGACACGACACAGAAAGCAGAGCTCTGGCTTTTGGCCTCCTAGTCCAGGCACTGGCTGCCATCCACACTGCTTAAGTACCCAAAGCATTCTCGTGTGAGAGCCAGCCACATTACACGTCAGGACATCGCTTCTCAAGGAAGAGGCTCAGGATTCACGAAACTGAGAACACCATAAAGCCAAGAGGGAAAACGTGACTTTTTCTCCTTTTAAGTTGCATGTACATTGCCAGAAAGAGCAACTCCAACATTCTGAAAGTCTTTTAAGTTACTACGATAATGACCGATTTTTAAGACCTCATATCAGCTTATCCCTTGAGCTTACAATGTCTTGGAAGGTGCTGGCAAAAAACTTGAGTCTCAAAAGAAATTGAGCCCATGGTTTTTCACTCTCAACCTCTGACTTTCTAACACTCTAGTACAGATGGTGGATCAATAAACAATTAGAAATGATCAATAAATAATAAAACATAACCCACTGCTTACCTTTGATGTACCAAGGCCCCTAACTGGTTACCTACTGTGGCAGAGAGAAAGAGAAAAGAAAAATCAAAGCATTAGCACGGATAAACTAACTTCATCCTTATACGAGTTCCTACCATTTCAGGGGGGAAGAAAAAAGAAAGGCAAAAAGAAAGCAAACAGTAATTTAGGCTCAGTGGCTGAAATGAATGCGTTATATGATATGAAACAGGAGGGGACATCTTGATCAACACAGTCTCTAACCCAGTGTCCAGCTGAACACAGGATAAGAAATTGATCTGTGTGTCTACATGCTGAGAGGCCTGGGAGAAAATCCTGCTTGCCTAAATCCCTCTCACTTCCTACTGCCAGCCTGCTCAGGATCCTAACCCAATGTAAAGCTGGAGAGGGACCCTTCTCTCTCTTTTAAAAACAAATGAGAAGATTTGCCCTCCCAGATGCATTGTTTATAACTACTCCATGGCAGCTGGAGTCATGACAGGCATGCACATATGTTCCTCCTGGCCACAGGGGAGGAGATCCCCTCCCCATCACCCAGAGCATAAACATCTCAAGGAGAGGATCTGGCCTCCTCCCTCTGGCCTCTCCACTGCCCACCAGCAGTCTGAATGCAGTGGACATGAAGGATGAGCAACTGCTCTTCAAGCCCATTTCACAGAGACAACAGTGCCCAATAACCTCTTATTAGTAAAACCCAGTCTGTAATCACATTCCCACAAAACCACTTGAGCTATACTTTTTGTTCCAGTTTTTCCTCTTTCAGCTATCGATGAGTGTCTCCTGCACCGGTCATCAGCAAAAATGATTCTGTAGGGTTTCTCTTTTGGAAAATACAGTTCAGGAAACATAGTCAGCAGATTGTGAAAAAGTATAAATCCTCAACATATTACAAAGAACTCAACGGACCTTTACAAGATGCTAAAAGAACATTTAAGACAATGTCTTTGGGGAGAGTTCTTATAAGGATAGACATGAGATAAGCAGGAAAGGATCAATTACATCAACTTCAGGACAGAGGGTAAAAGGGTTTGACATCTGAAATACAGAACTCTGCCTACTCTGCTTTCTGTTCAAACTCGCCTCTGTTGGTCTCTGATTGGACAGTACAGAGACAAAGGAAAAAACAACAACAGATCATGACACTTAAAAAGGAGAAGAAAAAGCACACAGAAACAATGCTAGCAAAAGTAAACTGAAGCTACTGAGTCAATACCATAGTTCTCTGGATCAATAGCAAGATAATGGTCTGCAGCCAAAATATTGACACTATATACTATTAATCTGCTTATCTCAGGAATAAGGGAATTGTTTTTTATTGACTCTTAAAATTTTCTTTTTGCATATGCAGCCTGAATGTAACTAAGTGGCTGGGCATGGTGGCTCACACTTGTAATCTCAGCACTTTGGGAGGCCAAGACAGGAGGATCGCCTGAGGCCAGGAATTCAAAACCAGCCTGGGCAACACAGACTCCATCTTCAAAAAAAAAGAAAAAAAAAGAAGAAGGAAAATAGAAACTATAACAGGTAGTGTTTGTATTTGGGCCAGGTAGGTCCATGATCTCCATTTCACATGAAAACTAGACACACCAACTCAGGAAAGAAATTCTCATCCCAGCCTCAGCCCCTGGAGAATGCCAATGACACAGTGCCCGTGAGTTTGGTTAGCCATTCCTATTCATGGGTCAAGCTCAGCTTCCCTGGCTACTATCAGAATTCCTCTCTTGACTGGGCACAGTGGCTCATGCCTGTAATCCCAGCACTTTGGGAGGCTGAAGTGGGAGGATTACCTGAGCCTAGGTGGTCGAGGCTGTGGTGAGTTGTGATCAGGCCACTACACTCCAGCCTGAGTGACAGAGTGAGACTCCAACTCAACAAACACGCAAAAAGATAATTCCTTCTTACTGGGTAGTTGATCTACTAAAGACAGAGAACCTAAAATGTCCTGAAATGACAGAGGAATGGTGCCCATTCCCCAGCCAGGGCAACAAGGCTGGACTGTAGCTTCTAGACCACTGTTATTTGCTAAAAGATATCAAGAAGCTCATGTTCTTCAGGTAATTGTCTCAGTCAGAAAAGCCACAGAAACAGGGGCTCCTACTCCAAACTCATTTGAGATGTTGCGTTTATCACAAAAATGGCAATTCCTTTTGGTGGTAAAGTACGTGTCACAGGTGCCACGCACACAGTACCACTTCCGCTCACAACGATGGGAGGAGAAAGTACATATATCATCTCCCCACAATAGAGGGGCTTGGAGAGCTGCAGCCCGAGAACACAGGCTCAAATCTGGAACCAACTCTGAGCTGGCAGATGCTTAAGCAGGACACATCATCTCTGTCCTCTGTGCAAATGCTGCAGGCCAAAGCTGACACATGAGAGTCCAAGTTTCATTCTTCTGCGACATTCTCATTTGGTGCCTCCAAATGAAAACCGACAGTTAGACAAGGGACATTAGGCACTCATACAGCAAACTGCTGGATCCAACTCCAGGACAGGAAGCTCTTCTCAGTCTCCACAAGAAGGAGGCTGACTGGCACATGGGAACACCTGTCACATTCAACTGACATTTTACTGTAAAAAAGGAAAAACGCCGAAAACCAGTCCTATTTTCATTAACGGCACATGCTGGTCAACAGTGCTCTATCCTCCTTCCCAAGTTCCTCTGAGCTCTATTTTTTTTTTTTTTTGTAGAGATGAGGTCTTGTTATGTTGCCCAGGTTGGTCTTGAACTCCTGGGCTCAAGAGATCCTCCCACCTTGGACTCCCAAAAAGCTGGAATTACAGGCATAAGCCACCGTGCCTGGCCCTTGAGCTCAATTCTTGCATGCACAGGTGTATTCTCACTTATCTTACACACTGGATAAGCCGCCGGGGCTATGTATGAAGAAATCAACTTGTCATAGAAGTCATCCTGCAACACAAGAAATTCTCTGAACAGTACTACTCTGAAATTTCAATGATAATCTTTAAAAAAAAATAAGGTAGTCAGACACATTTTCCCCTATTGGTGAGGAGGAGGGGAAAAATAAAGTTCATTTTTCTCCCCTAAAATATCCCTGGGAAACATACCCAGCTTTATACCCTGCATCAGTTTCAGCAGTTAGCCCCCCATCCCCAGCCCTAAGGCCAAGGCACAAAAGCACTCATGACTCCTCACAGCGCAGGCTGGCATCTGCACAGAACAGAGGGCCAGATGCAGGTGAGAGAGTCAGACAAGAGGGATAATGTCAGTTTTTATACGACTGGCAAAAACAATCCAAACCAAACCTTCCTCTTCAGATCTGGAAAACAACCCTCCCTTTCTGGCCCCTTCCTTGGACGCCCGGTCTCCTCGGACTGACTGACTGACGCCTCCCCAAACCCCAACTCAGGTCAGTGAGAGTCTGCTATGGGGATGAGGAGGTTTCTCAAAGCTTTTCTCCCAGGGACACTACAAAGGCTTCCTGTGTTCTCGGCAGCAACTCTTGCCCCAGGGCTACAGAGCACTGATATGCTGAGTTCAGCTGAAAGGCCTTAGGCAAGAATCATCTGTTACTAATTTTGCAAATTATTATTTGTTTAAAGAGAAAGCAAATGCAAGCTCATCTCAATGATGTCACTCTTATCTGTAGGCTACTGCATGCTTCTGTGAGTGGAAAAGAACACGCAGTGATACCAGGTGCCTTGCCTGCATGGACCCGAGTCCTGTGAGAGTCAGACCAAGAGGCAGACACTGTCATGACCAGGCTCATTTGGCTGGAGAGGGGGTCACCACACCTGAGCCCAAGACCACAGAACAGTGCCCAGGTGAGGTGCTTGTGTTCATGGCAACTCTGCACCCGTTTCTCTGTGCTTGATCTTGGGGGTTTCAACATCGTCGCTGTCTGCTGCTGCAGTATTAACCCTTGGTTGTTCATTCCACTAGTCAGCGCCTTCCAGGTGCTGAACACTATGCCAGGGCTGGGGCTACCCTCAAGGAGCTTACAGTCTAGTAGGGCAGGCAGAAAGCTACAGACTAGGAGACCTAAGCTCGCCTCCCAGGATGGGCCTGTGTGAGGCCTGCATCTCTCCCCAGTATGAGTGCCCATCTGAGGCCTGGTCGATGGAGCAACGAAGTGACAGTAGGGGAAAAATAATTCTACAATACTCACAGCACTAAGCTTGATTTTCATTCAAGCCAGTGGACATGAAATCAATATAGGGGTCACAAGCAGCTTTATTAAAAAACCAAAGAGAGAACAGACTATATCATACATAATAAGAGTATGTAGCTCATAAAACTTTTGTCTCCGTTACACATTTTAATACGTCTGAACAAACTAGTTCCGATGGAAATGGGAGTATTTCTCAATTGTGAGTGGCATTTTTAAAAGTCTGATAACATGATAAAATTCTTATGATAGTTTCATGAGGTAGGTGTTATTAACTCCACTTTACAGTGAGGAAACAGATGTTAGGCAACCTGTTCAGAGTCACACAGCTAACCGGCAAAGCTGGGATTCAAACCCTTATTGATCAGACTTTGAAGTCCATGTGTTAAGCACTATACTATTACGGCGTATGAGACAGAGTCCCAGGTTCAAGTCTCCCTCCTGTCACTTACCATGTGTCTGGTTCTGATCAAAGCATTTATTTCTCCAGACATTGGTTTCCTTACCTACATAATAAGGAGTTTAAGCTTCGGGTTTCCTTCTAGCTATGATGTTTCTTAGGTGTCCTCTCTGCTCCACTCCCCCGGCAGTCGCTAAGCTGTTCTCCATCCCAAAAGTAGTTTTATAAGATGGCAAAACTGTTTCCTAGTTCAAGATGAACTCTGGAAAGCTAGGAATCCTTGTTGAACTTGACATCTGAATGTTTTTCCTAGATTAATAGCTGCAAAGAATGTAACAAGCACTAGACATGAGCTCTACTTTTATTTTTGTCATAACACTGATGATGCAGATTTAGCACACTCATTTTTCTGGAAAATGCTTACTATTTCACCTACTTGGCTAAGTCAATTGTCAACCAACCAGAAAGAGCACACTTCGCCAGGGGAAAAATCATCTCACGAACTTTTCCAACTCACACCTAAGTATGCATCCAAGGGATCATCATGTCACTTCTGAATTACAGCCTCAAATGAATAGCCAGGAGAAGGGAGGGGGCTGGAGTGGGGGTAAGGCATGGAGCTTTTGCCATGAGTTGCTAACTGAATGAAACCAGATTCTGCCCCCTTCAGCATGTCTAAAACACCCTGTGCTTCATTACCATGAGAATCTCCATCAGAATTCTTGCCTGGCCCCTCTGCTTGAGGACGTTACCACCCAGGTGGTGTCCAGCTGATGAGGGACAAAGATGGGGGACTGTGGAGAGGCGGGTACCAAGGAGAAGGGTGCAACCGTTCCAGGGCAGACACAATTCAGAGAGGCCTGCTTTGGAGAGGAGGGTGGGCAGAAGGTGAAGAGCTAGAAAGACATCTTTAAACGTGCCCATTCTTTGATCCCGGGAAGCCGTCGTGCGCTCAGCTTGCTGCCTACTGTCTGACAACACCCTACCTCAGTCACCTACTTCACAAAAGCAAACATCCTCTCAGGATAGGGGTTTTGGTTGCAGCTGTATCCCCCCAGCATGCACCATGACCCTCCACTCAGGGAATGCATCAATGTCTCTGAGATTCATTTTTCTCTCTTTCCAAAGTGGAGCCACTAGTACCCACAGCCTCTGCCTGAAAGGGCACAGGCCATGCACAGAGGTCCGGTGTCCCTGCCACTCAGCAGCAAGAACTGCAGCCTCACCAGCACCCAGCGCGGACACCTCATACCCCATGCCTCTCCTGAAGTCTGGGGCTTCCAAGTCTTCTCTCCTCCCTCCTTACTCTCTGTCTTCTCTCTGCCCTATGCCACAAGTGCTGGAACAAAAGTTGGCAAGGATCACAGATGCGTTTTATTTCAATATCCCTGTAAATAATGCATTTGACAGTATATCCAAGAATTCTTCCTTCATCCCATAAGAGACTGACTCCCCTTCATCCATGAGGGATATACTCCAAGATCCCTAGGAGATGCCTGAAGTCATGGACAGTACCACACCTACATACACTACGGTTTTTCAGTAGCAAGTGGGCAGTGCTGACACCGTGGACCCGTTGGACAAATGAACAGTTCATGCCTCAGGTGGGACGACATGAGATTTCATCATGTTTCTCAGAATGGTGAGCAATTTAAAAACTACAAGTAGTTTATTTCTGAAAATTTCCATCTAATATGTTCAAATGATTCAAATGACCACGGGTAACTGAAACTGGAAAACAAAGCCTCAGATAAGGGGAATCTACTGTATTATCAAAATAAAATTATAAAGTGTGATATTATATAAGAAGGTATTGTACTACATAAATATCAAAGATTGGTCCTTGGTAGAAAAGGCAGGGTTCTTTTCTTTTCTTTCCTTTCCTTTTCTTTTTCTGGTAAGGGTCTCACTGTCACCCAGGCTGGAATGCAGTGCCATGATCATGGCTCACCACAACCTCCACCTCCTGGGCTCAGGCTATCTTTTCGCCTCAGCCACCTGAGAAGCTGGGACTATAGGTGTGCCACCACATCTGGCTAATTTTTTAATTTTTTGCAGAGATGAGTTCTTACTATGTTATGTAGGCTGGTCTCGAACTCCTAGGCTCAAGCAATCCTTCCACCTCAGCCTCCCAAAGTGTAGGGCTTACAGGCATGAGCCACCATGACTGGACAAGACAGACATATCTTCACAGTCACTTTAACGGCCTTCTCCTCCCATCCCTGGTGGTGAGAACAGTGCTTTATTCACCCAGAGTTTCCGGTTTGGGGGCCACTAAACCAGAGAACAGGGAATAGGACTGTTTGGTTCAACTAAAAAAGGTCAAGGAAACACAACTCCCTAAAACTCTCCCAGGAGGAAGACTGGAAAGGTTGCACTCCTGGACCTGCAGAGACACAGAGGAACAGATAAGTAGTGATTCCCTGCCAACCAGCTCCTGGAGAACATGAGAGATCACCAATCAGAGGCACTCAGGCAGTAAGATGTGGGACCCAAGACAGAGATGGGTTTAAGGAAAGTGGGGAGGCATACTCGCTGCACACTTGGTTAACTGGAGACTAAGAAAGTGTTAATCATTTGATACAGCTGATTTTAGGTCAAGGGCTGGCAAATTATGCCTGAGGGCCAGCTGCCTGTTTTTGTCAATAACATTCTACTGGAACCCAGCCATGCTCATTTGCTGACATATCCTCTACGGCTGCTCCTGAGCTCCAATGGCACAGCTGAGTAGGTGGACATGTGGTCCGCAAGTTTAAAACATTTACTTTTGGTCCTTTAAGAAAAAGCTTGCCAAGCCGATTTAGCTGAAATTTTAATTTGCATTTCTAAACCACTTACTTAATACTAGTCTCTTAAGTTTGGAGCTTACTTTTCGTAACACTGTAAACTTCTAATCACGGAGAACGGAGATCCTAAGCAGGAAGAGTTTACTCGCTCATGACAGAAGGTCTATTGGGACAGAAGGGTGGGCTCTAAAATCACAACTCTAGACTCGGATGCAAGAGGCAAGCTGTGTGCCTCGAACTGCAGAATGGAGGAGAAGCGTGTGCTCTGAGAAGCCAGCAAACGAACTGCTTTAGAAATTCAGAGCAGACCGGAACTTGATATTCACTGATGAGGTAGGTGCGTGAAAAGGGGAGAAGCGGGGAAAGGAGAAGGAAGGCCAAAACGGGGAAGGAGATCGGCATCTGGGCAGGAGTGCGGCAGCTATGCCTGCAGTCCCAGTGCTTTGGGTGAGGAGGGACAAGCACTTGAGGCTCAGGAGTTTGAGACTCACCTGGGCGACACAGTGAGACCCTCATCTCTATAAAAGATTAAAAAAAAAAAAAAAAAAGATTAGCTGAGCACAATGGTGTGCACCTCTAGTCCCAGCGATCAGGAAGCCAAGGCGGAGCATTGCCTGAGGGCAGGAGTTGAAGATGCCGTGAACTGTGATCACGCTCCTGCACTCCAGCCTCAGCGACAGAGCAAGACCCTGACTGTTAAAGTCAAAAGATAAGAATGAGAACAGGCTTCTAGAAAGAAGTTGGCAGAGCAGGAGTTATCCAGGTAAAGAGTTGGGCGAGATTCAGGAAGGGAAGAGACAGATGCCTAGGCTGCTGCAGACACTGCGACAGTACTGGCAGGGTGGGCCAGCGGTGGCCAGGTTGGCACCTTCATGGCTGCTGATGCCACTTTGGGCTGGAGAGGGGCAGAACAGGTCAGACTGGCTCCAGGAAGTGGCTCCAGCTGTTAGTACAAGGACAGTATGGAAGGAAAAGGGGCCACCACTGAGATGGGGGATTCCTGAGGTGGTGGGCTGCCAAGGGTGCATCTCGAAGACTGTTAGGAAGCGTGGGTGTCAAGACTGAAGACGCCGAAGGTCAAAATGACCTGACCCCAGCTGCCGGCAGTGGAGTGCTGCCTTCCCAGGAAGAGCATCGGGCAGGTTCTGATGCCAAGCTCTTGGTTCTGCTCACTAGGTTCCAGCAGGATCATGAACTGGCAATAGGACATGGCTCAAAACGGCCACTCCTGACATACAGCTAGCCTCAATCCCTTTCTATATCAGGAGCAAACCTCTCTCTGGGTTTCACTACCTAGCACACTTTCTTTAAAATATTTTTTGGAAAAATTTGTATTTTGTAAGAGATGGAGTCTTGTTATGTTTCTCAGGCTGGCCTTGAACTCCTAGGTTCAAGCGATCCTCCCACCTCAGTCTCCTGAGCAACTGGGATTACAGGCATACAAGTCACTGAGCTGGACATCTCTAAAATTCTTAAAGAGCAGATGGCAGGCCAGGCTCACGCCTGTAACCCCGGCACTTTGGGAGTCGAGAGAAATTGCCTGAGCCCAGGGCTCGAGACCAGCCCGAGCAACTTGGTAAGACCTCGTCTCTACAATAAATCAAAAAATTAGCCAGGGTGGTGGCCTGCGACTATGGTTCCAGCTACTTGGAAGACTGAGGTAAAAGAAGGATCACCTAAGCCCAGCAGGTTAAGGCTGCAGTGGCAGTGAGCATGCCACTGCACTCTAGCCTGGGTGACAGTGAGACTCCAACTCAAAAAAAAAAAGAGCAGACGGCCATTGTTCTTAGATGCGGGAGCCTTTTTGGGATAACTGGTTTAGACTCACACTGAAGGATTTAAGGGAACAGTATTCATTTCATTGTAAAAATTCTTTTCTGTTTAAGAAACTGCTTATGATTAAAAAATACAGAAAACTCACCTCAGAGCCACTAAACTAAGGCAACCATTTAAACTACTGTTTCAAAATGGCACCCAGAGATCTTTCTATATGTGATTGGTGATCATGATTTCTTAGACCAAAGAGAACTGATTGTGTTATCCGCATTTCTGCCTTAGCAAAAAGTTATAATGCAAAGTAATCTATTTACCTTTTCAGGGCAATCATGCTTTGGTTCCTTCTATAAGACATCAACATAAAAATAAAGCTACATTGCCTGGTTCCGTGCACGTATCCCATTAATGGACAGTGTCTCTCTGGCCCAGTGTTTCCAGAAATTGAGATCAATACATTTCACAACTCATTCAGCCTTTCACAACAACTTCACAACAATTCAGCCTTGTTTTTTTCACCCAATGCATAGAGTTGAAGTGTTAAAACTTGTGCCTTCAATAAGCAGGTACCCACTGTGTCCTCTGCAGAAGAAATGCCTATATATTTGCAAGTGAAACCCTCTGGCATTCTGTAGATGTTTTCTCCCATCAGTCCTTTGCACACCCATTTGAAAGAAATTCCTACAGAAAGAGATTATTAGTGTGGACAAAGAGAGCTGGGTCGCAGGCAAATGTAGCTGACTTGCCCAAGGTCATCCAGTAAGGCCAGATTCTCATTTAAAACCCCAGTTCATTATTACATTATGTATTTTCACCTCTTTCTGATAGCCGTAATTTTTTGCATGTCTACCTTTTGAGAACTAAATCTTTACAAACAGAAAATGAACACGGTTTCTCTTTCTCCTCCCTCTAAATATTAAGCCTTCTGATAGCAGGAGAGAATCTGTGTCGTGCCTGTTCTCTTCCCATCCCTGGACCCTCTGCCTTACATAAGACTAGATTTGAAGAACAAGCTATTTCCCTCAGGATTTTTACATTCTGCATTACAGAGGGATAAAATCGATCCTTTCTTCTGCCGAGCACTATTTATTTATTTATTTTTAACTTCTTCCCTCCTACCTCGTTCTCAGGGTGCATGTCAAGCACTGTTTAAGTAACAGAACTACCCAAATTGTGTTTTGTTCTACGCTGGTCTCCATATGCAGAATTTTAAGTTTGCACTGAGCTCAGTGAGAACCTGGGCATCTGAGGCCTGCCACAACCCCCTTGTCCATTGTCTTCTCAAGGGGTAAGGTGCCTGGGCCAGTTCTTTTATAAGAGTAAAAACATGAATACAAATCTTGTTAAGGGGAGTGATGTTCACATTCACCTGACTGCCTTCTAAGGCTCACAGTCTTGTTGCTGGTGCGATGGAAGTTTAGAAAAGCAGAGGCAGAACAAGAAGCAGGAATTCTGGCACTTTTTTCTTAACAATAAAGACTTCCAAAGGCTTTGCAGTTGTTTTTTTTTTGGTATAGATTGGGCTTTTTTGTTTCTGGTTTGTTTTTTTTTTGACAGAAGCTCACCAGATCACTTCTTTAGCAATATGAACTTTCTAACTTTCCTGTGAAGCAGGGTTCTTTAACCTTTAGGAGATTAAAGTTCAGTCCCTTAAAACTTTTTGGAGGTATTATTGCCATCTATTTAAAGATACTTCAACTTTTAAATTAACAAGAAAGAACCTTATATAGGGTTTATCTAGGACAGTGAGATTTGCAAACAAGTGCATGAACTGGAGGATTAAAAAATGTGCTAGAAGGCGTGGTGATGCATGCCTATAGTCCCAGCTACCAGGGAGGCTGAGGCAAAAGGACTGCTTGAGCCCAGAGTTCAATAGCGCCAACTGCACTCTAGCCTGGGTGACCGAGTGACACCTGGGGGGTAGGGATTCCTAGAGACCAAAGAAATCACAGTCATGCCAGATTATATTTTTCTATGTACATAAAAACATGCTTTTTGGGGAAAAGATTATCATTCCACACCTTGATTTTTCACTTAATATATCACAGAAATATGTACATACATGACTGAGTACATAGGCAGATCAACAAAAAAAGAACAGTGGAGAAGACAGTGACCCACCCAACTATGTGCAAGTTCATGTGTATTCTAGTATATTTCACTATATCTTTCATAAGTAATGCTCTGCAGGAGACAATATGTGATAAAGTCCAAGCTCTCTACAGAAATGCATCTGCTAGATAACTCTTTGCCCAACTGCTGATGATGGGCACTTCTAAGTGGTTTCAAATTCTTTTTGGGATATACAAACCAACCAATGAAACAAATAAATGCAAGAAAATGGATATTTCTGAAAAAGCCTGTCATGAATGGGAATAGTGAAAAACCTGGCAGACAGACTGTAGAAAGATCTTCCCTTTAAGGTCAAGATGTAGCCACAGCTTCCAGAGAGCCATGCACCCAATCCTGCTTTTCTTTAGAGAAAAGTGGGAACTTCAATGCCCGCAAGTGCACTGAGAGTAGAGGGCTAAGTCAAACCCAATTTTCAGATAGGTCAAATTACTTCCAAGCTGGTTCTCAGAGGCCAAGTCTTTACCTTAGAGCTTCGCTGAAAAGATTCCTGTCTTATCAAGGCAAATAGGAACTCAACTGCAGGAGAATTACAGAGCAAAATCATCCTAAATATCTCCCCTCAACCACTCTAACTCCTTGCCAGAGTAACATTTGGAGAGAGTCGTTAAGGAAATGGCTGACAGATTCAAATTTAACGGGCAGGGTCACTACCATCCAGAAGGCAAAGACATTTACAGCAACTTACCTCCATCATCCAAGGGCCTTTTTTGTACTCCGTATCCATATACTGAGGGGTCCACTAGAGGTGTGGAATTATTCAAGTGAGGAATTGAATCAATTTTAGCAGCAATCTACAGAGAGAATCAGATTTAAATACTCAGTAACAAACCATGGCTCTATTCAAGGGAGAAGACAAGAATCTTCTTGGAAGGGTTGTTATCCCATTTCTCCCCCGGCCTAGATTAATGTAAGGAAATGTCATGATGGGACAAACACTCCTTCACTGTTGAGTGAGTTTTCTTTTGACTTAATAATAACATATCTTTAGAAATAAAATACTTTCAAAATGTGTTTTCTACAAGCAAATTAGAATTTTTAAGTCATCACTTAATATATTGATATATCAGGCCAGGTGCAGAGGCTCACACCTGTAATGCCAGCACTTTGGGAGGTTGAGGCAGGAAGACTGCTTAAGTCCAGGAGCTCAAGACCAGCCTGGGCAATGCAGTGAGACCGTGTCTCCTAAAAAAAAAAAAATCAGCAGGGCTCGGTGGCTCAGCCTATAATTCCACACTTTGGGAGGCTGAGGTGAGTGGACTGCCTGAGCCCACGGGTTCTAGACCCACTTGGGCAACTTGGCGAGCCCTCATCTCTACAACAAATCAAAAAATTAACCAGGCATGGCAGCGTGAGCCTGTAGTTCCAGCTACTTGGAAGGCTGAGTAGAAGGATCGCTGGAGCCCAGCAGGTCGAGGCTGCTGTGGCCGGGAGCATGCCACTGTACTCCAGTCTGGGCGATGGAATGAGACTCCAACTCAAAAAAAAAAAAAAAAAAAAAAAGATCAAAAAATTAGCTGGGCATGGTGGAGCACAACTGTAGTCTCAGCTACTTGGGAGGCTGAGGGATCACCTGAGCCCAGGAGGTCAAGGATGTGGTAAGCCATGATCGTGCCACTGCACTCAGCCTGAGCAATAGTGAGATCCTGACTCAAAGGAAAAAAAAAGATATACATGTATAGATATGTCATATCTTAGGGGGGGAAAAAAACAGGCCAACAATATGAAAAACTTTGTTCAAAAGGTTTTCTCAGAGTTCCCTTAAGCAATTAATGTCCCAGGAGTATTTAAAAGTCCCTTTTGCTCAAATGTGATAACTCTTTAGGAATTATCCATCTATAAACTTTAATGTCTATAAACTGACAATGCAGTCTAGAGATAGCAATCAATGATAAACTTCTTCTCCTTAATGGAAGTGTCCAAACAATTTCAGAAGGATTCTTGTACTAGAAAAAGGGAGGTAATCTCTGAGAATCATTTCAGTTTTTAATATTTATTATCAGTAAAAGAGCAGAACATAGCTATTAAAATTTTTCCTCCAAAAACAAGTGGTATGCAGAACTTCTTATCTACTTTGTTCTCATGGGGAAATTACATGTGATCTTCATAATAAATCAACTCTTTTTAACCCAAAGAATATTTACAGCAACTACTCTTGATGTTATCCCTTGGTTAAGCTTAACAAGCAGACATGTATGAAGGGGTAGCCAGCACAGATGTCCCTCAGAGCAAAGTCTTCGGTGGTGGTTCTGAGCTAGTCTCAATATGCCCAGAAGTCTGAGACCTTTGGGACCGATAAAAATTACCTGAAACAAATATACAACCAGAGACAATCATGATACTGAAAGTCAAATGCAGGACTTAAAAACATCAGGACCATCCCTTCACTCAGTAGCTCTGTGATGGGCAAGTTTCTTTCCTCCCGGTATATGACTTGCAGGGTATAATACCATATGCTTCCTAGTTTTTGAAAAGCTAGTGAGACCTCTGAATGCAGAGCTCTGAATATTAGAAAGCACTTCATAAACACCATGGTTGTGAACAACGCAATTCACTCAACAAATGCCAAGCACCTACTGCATGCTGGGCTCTGTTCCAGGCACTGGGGATGATGAACAGACCAGGCCCCTACTCTCTTGGAGTCAGCAGCTGTGGGGGAAGTTACAAGGTAAACCAGGTAATCAATAAGCTGATTATTTCAACCAGTGATAAGCATTATAATAAGAGATGATAATTACATGTTTAGGAGAGCTGCTTTAAATTGGATGACTGGGCCAGGCTCGGTGGCTCAGCCTGTAATCCCAGCGCTTTGGGAGGCCGAGGTGAGTGGACTGCCTGAGCCCACGAGTTCGAGACCCGCCTGGGCAACTTGGTGAGACCTCATCTCTACAACAAATCAAAAATTAGCTGGGCGTGGTAGCGCGCGCCTCTAGTTCCAGCTACTTGGAAGGCTGAGGCGAAAGGATTGCCGGAGCCCAGCAGGCAAGGCTGCGGTGGCCGGGAGCGGCCACTGCACTCCAGTCTGGGTGACAGAGTGAGACTCCAACTCAAAAAAAAAAAAAAAATTGGGTGGCTGGGAAGGCACTGAGGAAGTGACATCTGAACTGAGACCTGAGAGACAGGGAGAAGCTGGCCACATAAAAATGTGAGAAACAATTTTCTAGGCAAACAATCTGTACAAAGGCCCTGAGGCAGGAGCAAGCTTGGTGGGCACATATGAGCCTGGAAGAGAGGCCAATGTCATTAGCCTGGAAAGAGGTAGACATGTTCCAAGAGGTAAGCAGTTCACATAGAGCCCTTCAGGTCACGGTAAGGAGCTTGGCTTCTATATCAAGGCTGAGGGGAAGCTCCTACAAGTCTTAATCAGGGGAGTAACATGCCAATTTTTGTTTTTATTTTTTGCAGAGACAAGATCTTGCTATGTTGCCCAGGTTGGTCTCAAACTCCTAGCCTCAAGTAATCCTCCCTCCTCAGTCTCCCAAAGTACTGGGACTACAGGTGTGAGCCACCATGCCCAGCCCCAGTTTATATTAGATACCCTTGATTGCTAGGAGCCAAGAATAGGAAGACCATTTAGGAGACATTGGTCCAGGGTTCAGCAAACTATAGCTGATAAACCACCTGCTTTTGTAAATAGAGCTTTGATAGAATACAACCAAACTCATCTGTCTGCATACTGTCTTTGGCTGCCTATGCCCCATGACAGTTGAGGAGATTCAGAGATCATATGGTGTGCACAGCCTATCTGTAACATTTACATTCAAATAAAAAGTTTGCTGAGCCGGGGTCGGTGGCTCAGCCTGTAATCCCGCGCCCTTGGGAGGCTGAGGTGAGTGGATTACCTGGGCCCGCGGGTTCGAGACCCGCCTGGGCAGCAAGACCTCATCTCTACAATAAATCAAAAAATCAGCCGGGCATGGTTGCGCGCGCCTGTAATTCCAGCTACTTGGAAGGCTGAGGCGGAAGGATCGCCGGAGCCCGGCAGGTCGAGGCTGTGGTGGCCGGAAGCAGCCACTGCACTCCAGTCTGGGTGACAAAGTGAGACTCCGACTCTCAAAAAAAAAAAAAAAAAAAAAGTTTGCTGACCCTCTGCCTAGGATATGATGATGGTAGCCTGGATGGGTGCTTGCTTAAAAACATTTTTTAAAAGTAATTAAAATGTTAATATTGCTGATAGAAACCCCACCTCCTATAAGTCACAGGGCAAGGAGTCATTTGCTCTAAAACAAAATACTGTTAAAAGAGGGGACCCAAAAAAACCATAATTATTTTTTGGAGGATGGGTCTCTTGTAGTACAGGCTTCCCCCCACTAGGTAAATGTTCTAGGTACCCATTGGCATTCGTGTACCCGCTAGTGTTATTGTGAGAGGCTGCATTCAGCTTCAGTGAATTTTTTTGGGAGGGAGAGATTCTTTCAACGCGTTTGCCCATTTCTTGACGGGTGATTTACAAGCGGACCTGCCCACACCATACTGCACGTTCAGCAGTTTTTGACCAAAAACGGTATGACCTTCATGCCCCACACTCCCTCCCTGTTCACCCAATCTCACCCTGAGCGACTTTTTTGTTTCCCCAGATGAAAAAAAATTCTCAAAGGGAAACATTTTGCTGATGTGGAAGAGCTGAAACAAAAAGGCAGAAGGATCACTGGAGCCCAGCAGGTTGACGCTGTGGTGGCCATGAGTGTGCCACTGCACTCCAGCCTGGGTGACGGAGTGAGACTCCCACTCAAAGCAGCAACAACAAAAGGCATGGACAAGTTCAGAAACTGTTCTGAGCAGTGGAAAAAGCATCTCAATAGGTGTACTGCATCAAACAGAGAGTACTTGGAAAGTGACTGAAATTTAAACATGTAAGAATACAAGATTTTTTATGAATCACTTCTGGGTTTTTTTGGGGTCCCCCTCTGTATAAATATTACCTAATGGTATTGCACCACTGACTTGCAACCTTCCTCTCATATTTGTTATGGATGAGCTCATGAGGGCTGGCTACTTAAGCCATGTTTAAGGACTTTACTAGTAAAATAGGTAGATGCAAAGGTGAGAACACAGCTGAATGTGATGGCTCACGCCTGTGATCCCAGCACTTTGGGAAGAGGCAAGAGAACTGCCTGAGCTCAGTAGTTTGAGACTAGCCTGAACAACATGGTGAGACCTCATCTCTACAATAAATTAAAAAAAAAAAATTTAAAGCTGGGCACGGTGGCTCACACCTGTAATCCCAACACTTTGGGAGGCTGCGGCAAGAGGACTGCCTGAGTTCAGGGTTTCAAGATCAGCCTGGGCAACCTGGCAAGACCTAGTTGCTATATCAAAAATAAAAAAATTAGCAGGGTGTGGTGGTGCATGCATGTGGTTCTAGCTACTTGGAAGGCTGAGGTGGAAGGATCACCTGAGCCCAGAAGGTCAAGGCTGTGGTAGCCGTGAGTATGCCACTGCCCTCCAGCTTGGGTGACACAAACTCCAACTAAATAAATAAATAAAATAAAGGTGAGAACACTGCAGTAAATTCATGCCTCATGAAGACTTTTCACCTGCCACAATAAACAGAGTAGTAAATGCCTAGCGTGGGAGTTTTCAAGTTTATTGGTTGTAGGCCAGACTCGGCATCTCATGCCTGTGATCCCAGCACTCTGGGAGGCCAAGGCGGGAGAACTGCTTGAACCCAGGAGTTCCAGACCAGCCTTGGGCAACACAGAGGACCTCATCGCTACAAAGTAATTAAAAAATTAGCGGGGGCCGGGTGCAGTGGCTCAAGCCTATAATCCCAGCACTTTGAGAGGCCAAGGTGAGGGGACTGCCTGAGCTCCCAGGGGTTCGAGAACAGCCTGGGCAACTAGGTGAGACCTCATCTCTACAATAAATCAAAAAAATAGCTGGGCACAGTAGCGTGTGCCTGTAGTTCCAACTACTTGGAAGGCTGAGGAGGAAGGATCACCTAAGTCCAGTAGGTCGACGCCAGGGTAGCTGTGAGCGTGCCACTTGCACTCCAGCCTGGGTGATGAAGTGAGACTCCAACTAAAAGAAAAAAAAATTAGCTAGGGGTGGTGGCCTGCACCTATAGTCCCAGCTACTGGGGAGGCTGAGACAGAAGGATCACTTGAGCCCAGGAGGTTGAGGCTGTGGAGAACAGTGATGGTGTCACTGCACTAAAACCTGGACAACAGGGTAAAGCCTTGATTTAAAAAAAAAAAAAAAGATTATTGGCCCAGTTGTCTTTTAAAGACAGACCAAAACATTCCCAGAAGACAGTGAAGATGACCCCACAGTCTAAAAGGAAGGGATAGGCCAGGATCGGTGGCTCAGTCTGTAATCCCAGCACTTTGGGAGACTGAGGTGAGTGGCTCACCTGAGCCTGTAGGTTCGAGACCAGCCCAGGCAACTTGGCAAGACCTCATCTTTACAAAAAAAAAATTAGTCAGGTGTGGTAGCACACACCTGTAGTTCTGGCTACGTGGAAGGCTGAGGCAGAAGGATCACTGGAGCTCAGCAGGTTGATGCTGGGGTGGCCATGAGTGTGCCACTGTACTCCAACCTGGGTGACGGAGTGAGACTCCCACTCAAAACAACAACAACAAAAAAAAAGAGGAAGGGATGAAGGGGCTTATGACCCTCAGTGGTCATCTGACTCTCAGAGACAGGCCCCCAAAGGCACATGCTCACACATTACATGGTCCTACTCCCTTTTGATGGCATTTTTTGGCTTCCAGATCTTTTTCTTTATTTCTGAGTGCCTAAATTGTATTCCTGAGTCCTTGGTCCTCCTTATAATTCATATAATAGTTTCATATGTTGCTAGAATGTCATTTTCCCCCCAAAGCCAACAAGCTAGAAGTGTTACAACAGCTTCCTGTCCCTAATTTTGATTAAATCAACAAGCATTCTTCCAAAATGTGACTGAGGCTTTCAGATTTGTTCTTAATTCATGTTCCTAAATCATGCTCAGTTACCTATAATTTGGGAAGTTTCCACTAAGAGAAGCAGCACAGAACAATAGCTAAAAGGTATAGCTCTGAAGTTAGCAGACTATATTTGAATCATGACTAAAAAAATGTCAGCAAGGAGTTCAACATTACAATATATAATTATAATTACATTTATATTACATTGTATATACTATACTATACTGTAAAGAAACATTGTATTCCTTTATTTATACACAAGCTTGTTCCAAAAAGTGGTTTTAAATGCTACTACTAAGAACTAAAATGTAGTGAGTGCTTACTATATGCTAGGCACTCTGCTAAGAGAACTTTAAATATGTGATTTCATTTATTCCTCAGGAAGATTCTCTAGGAAGCTGGTAATATCATTTCCATTTTAAGACAAGAAAGATGGACTCAGAGAAGCAGAGTAACCTGCTCAAAGTCACCCATCTTGTAAGTGACAGAAACAGAATTTAATCTCAGGTTTCCTTGACTCTGAAGTCCAAGCTCTTTGACCACTTGGCCAGCTCCCTCTCCTGCACCTAATACTTTATTAGACATATTCCAATTCCCGAGGACTTAAAACCTAATGACTTCCAATGTACAGGGCAAGTAAGTCTCCACATCATAACTGATCATTTCAAACAGCAGCTGGGAAGTGAGGTGCAGGCCTCAGTTCATAATGGTGCAGGCCAGGAGATAACAGCCAAGAGTTCACAAAACCAAGGCCACTTCAGTCCCTATCTGCAGGCATGACCTCAAGGGGACTGCTACTGACTGGAAGGAGGTGAATGGGTTATCTCAATTTTTGGGAGGAGGTGGATGGGTTACCTCACTACCTGTACTATTTTGAGTACAGAGATAGATGAAAATTAAATTAACATCACACTTAGCCTCCACTACCAATAGCAGAAACATGGGGGAGGGGAGCACTGGCCCAGGAGACAGTTTTGGTTTTCCAGCCACTCTTCAGGTGTGTGACCTTGGGCAAGACCTTCAAGGGCCTTGCTCCTTGGTGTCTTCACCTGTAAAACACAGGGGCAGATTAAGTCAGCGTTTCCCAAAGAGGCGCACACAAGGCAATTTTGGGAGGTACAAGAATGAATGTCTTAAAACTTATATTGTTCTTACAGTTACCTTCAGGCACGGCAGTTTTCCACTTATGATGACATAGTTTTCTCTTAAAAGTATTTTAAATAGCTGGACATGGTGGCTTACGTCTGTAATCCCAGCATTTTGGAAGGTGGAGGCGAGAGGATTGCCTGAGCCCAGGGGTTTGAGATTAGCTTGGGCAATTCAGTGAGACTTCATCTCTACAATAAATCAAAAAATTAGCTGGGTGTGGTGGTGTGCACCGTAGTTTCAGCTACTTGGAAGGCTGAGATGGAAGGATCACCTGAGCCCAGTAGGTCGAGGCTGTGGTGGCAGTGATTTGTGCCACTGCACCCCATCCTGGGCAACAGAGGCCTCGACCAAAAAAAAATTTTTTTTTTAAACATGGAGTTAAAAAAGTTAAATCTAAATTTACCAATATTAAGTTCAAAGAATATTGAAGATTCAACAATATGGCAAAAGTCATAAAGATGGCACACAAACCACTAAAGTTAGGAAATGTAGCAATTAATTATTCCCAGTGCACATGATTTTCAAGACTAAAAATTCTCTGAGTTTCATAATCAAAGTAATTTACCTTATAAATCCAGACACGAAGATGTGAATATTCCTACAACTTCACACTTCTCAGAACTTTATACTAAATAGAAGCAGGCAATGCCACCTGATTGCCAGGAAGTTATCCACTCACTGTGTCCATGCTCCTAAATATGGCTCTGCTGATTCGAACAGCCACAGCAAACTGATGTGAGAGCTCCCACCCTCACCCGGGGAGCGGGAACCCAACCCGCTTCCTTGGCAACTCCATCCTGCAGCACTGCAGAGTGGTCCTGCATGGGGAACATGCGTGTTGGACTGAAACAGCCGCTGTTCCCCACGGCAGGAGGAAACAGCACGTGGCCAGGGCAGTAGAGCCCAGTGACTAGGCTGAGTTCTGAAGATGGGCTTGGAGTCATGAAACACCGGGGCAAGTCCTATCCCTGCACCCCACTGCCGAATGTCACAAAGATGACAACATATCAAACTGCCCCATTTAATCTTCACGGTGACCTTATAAAGAAGCCACTATTCTCCTCACTGAGGGATGTGGTGCCAGTGTGCCTGGAATTGTATCCACGGGGATAACAATATAACAAACGAAAAGCACCCAGAACAATGCTGGGCATGTAGTAAGGAACCAAAGCTTGCTATTTTAACCTTTTACTGAAGTATAATACAGAAAAGGACATGGATCAGAAGTTCACAGTTCACTGAATTTTCACATCCGAAAATCCCCACGCAACTAGCACCCAGATAGAGAAACATTACTGGCACCCCAGAAGCCTGCCTCCCACCCCTTCAGTCACCACTCAAGGGTAGCCTCCTCACTTCTAATATTAGCTATTGCTTGCGAAATTATTCCTACCATCAAGTACTTCTGTGTTACAGGTGAGAAAACTAAGATTTAAAGAAGTTCAATACCTTGTCCAAAGTCACCAAGCTAGCAAGCGGCAGAACCAGAGCCTGAACTCACACTGTCTGAATCCAAAGTCTATCTCCTAATACGCATTTCACTACGTTCTCCAGGGGACTTTGCGACCACCAAAGGAAAATCATATATAGGAGTCCCTGCCTGGCGCCCAGCACAACTTGGACTCCGTGAATGGCAGCCATTGTCATCAGAGATGGGGCCCCGGCCGATCCTGCCCTACTTACTGGCATTAGTCAAAGCAAGGAATTCTACGACAAGTAAGATGCTGGCTCTTCTAGGCACGTTTCCGACCTCATCCCCTCCCACATTTGCACAGAATCACACTCTGGTATCTGTGTTTGCAAATCATTTGATAAACTACCTCTAAGTAATGTATCCTCAGAGGAAGTTGCTGGTGACACTGCCTCCCACTATAGAGAGCTCTCTGAGGGGTGGGCCTGTCTCAATCACCTTGGTACCTTAGGACAAAGGCTCCTTAACTGGGAACCCTAGGGTTAGCATTCCAGAATTCATGAACTTTCTGAAACTACATACAAAACTATTTAACAGTTCCAGTGAGAGATTCAAAGTTTCAAGAGTCTCAAAAAGGTCCATGTTCCAAAAAAGTTAAAGAACAACTTCCCTAATGCACAGCAAAAACCCTGGCACACAGAAGGTGCTCATCAAACATTTGCTAAATGTTAAGTGGATTGGGGAGGCCCACTTGTAGGCAAGATGCTCAGGCAGCTGAGGCTCTAAGCTCATTACTGTTCAGGTGGGTTCCTCCCCCAAAGGCCCTATGATGACAAGCACATTAGCTTTTCCCACCATTCTTGCCAAGATCACCAGCATCCCCTCCTATACCTTGTTCAAAGATTTCACTAAGTGGAAAACTACCCAGCTACCCCTGCTGAAGAACCCAGTCCCAGCCGGATGTGATGGCCTACGCCTGTAATCCCAGCACTTTGGGAGGCCAAGGTAAGAGGACTCCCTGAACCCAAGGGTTCAAGACCAGCCTATGCAACTTGGTGAGACCTCATCTCTGTAATAAATCAAAAAATTAGCCAGGCATGGTGGTATACGTCTGTAGTTCTGCATACTTGGAAAGCTGAGGCAGAAGGATCGCCAGAGCCCAGCAGGTCGACCCTGGGTGGCCGTGAACATGGCACTGCACTCCAGCCTGGGTGATGGAGTGAGACTCCAGCTCATGACTTTCAAAAATGAGAACTGGCCAGGCTCGGTGGCTCAGCATGTAATCCTAGTAATTTGGGAGGCCAAGGTGAGTAGATTGCTTGAGCCCATGGGTTCGAGACCCATCCAGGCAACTTGGTGAGACCTTGTCTCTACAATAAATCAAAAATTAGCTGGGCGTGGTAGCACGCACCTAGGGTTCCGGCTACTTGGAAGGCTGAGGTGGAAGGATCGCCGGAGCCCAGCAGGTTGAGGCTGCGGTGACCAGGAGTGAGATTCCAACTCAAAAACAAACAAAACAAGACAAAAACAAAATTGAGAGTTACCACCCTTGTCTGGGCTATCTAACATGGATGCTGTGAGCACTAAATTCTACAATATGAACTTGTCTTATGTATCTCTGGACTAGCCCAGCACCCAGCAGATCCTCGGTTAATGGCAAATAATCAAAATCAAATGACCACTTCCAATAACACTCTTCAATTTTGCAAGGGATTTGTCACCATCCACTATCAGAATAAAAGTGTAGTTCAAATCTCCAAAAGAAGTATTGGCTACTTCTTCTCAAGTATTTTTATAATAAAACTCCAAATGTAAAATGTTTTCAATTGGGATGATTTCAAAGTAAAGAAACAATAAAAAGCACAGAAAAGCAGGGGAGACAGGAGTCTAACAGACACCCAATATAACATATGAGAGAGCAAATGAACCAAAATAGCACGGACCCAGTGAGAAGGAAGCTCTGAATGTTCAGGGGTTTGAAGGGACTGTTGAGATGACCTAGCTCAACACTTACTGAAGTTGGATCCAGAATGTGATTCGGTTCCATTTAGTTCCATGCAAAGAGGGCATGAAGGAGCATAACTTCAGGACATTTACAATACACATCCTACACCCTTGTAGGAGTTAATGCACTTGAGCACATTAAAGGCACTGAAAAGTCCTGCAGTAAGGAATCCAATTCACCTTTATTTAGTCCTGCATTCCCCAAATTTACCTGCCCATAAGCCCTTTCCCTTTTCCACAGAAGATCTATTAACAGCATATAGAACAAATGTTAGGAAAGGTCAACCTAGCCCTAGGTCATGCAACTAATTGCAGGAGACTCATATCTAAATCCAACCAGAGCTCTTTCCACTAGAAATTTCAAATAAAAACTAGAGAAGATGGGACCAGAGATGATGGGCTCAGCTGGGAAGAGGACCAAGGAAAAAAGCTGTCAATCAGGCATCCCAATGGGCCACGTGAAACAGCAAGATGGTGGGAATGAAGGCGACCCAGAGAGTCCATGCCCCACACAAGGCAGCAGCGACTCGGCCCTGCCAGTCACCATGCAGAACATGGACGCAGTATGGTCAGTTTTCTTTTCCTTTTTTTTTTTTGAGTTGGAGTTTCACTCTGTCGCCCAGACTGGAGTGCAGTGGCCGCTCCCGGCCACCGCAGCCTCGACCTGCTGGGCTCCAGCGATCCTTCCACCTCAGCCTTCCAAGTAGCTGGAACTACAGGCGCGCGCTACCACGCCCAGCTAATTTTTGATTTATTGTAGAGATTAGGTCTCGCCAAGTTGCCCAGGCGGGTCTCGAACCCGCGGGCTCAGGCAATCCACTCACCTCAGCCTCCCAAAGGCACGGGATCACAGGCTGAGCCACCGACCCCGGCTTATGGTCAGTTTTCTAGAGAAGCCAGACATCTTCATGGTTATGCAAAACCACTCTAGTTTTGCATTACATGCCTGCAGGCCTTCAGTAAGTTCTCTAGCCCACAAGCTACTAGTCTGAGAACTGTGGTCTAGGCAAATTCCCATCTATGAAATAACTGGGACTTCAGAAGAAACTGAAGACTGACAATACACACGGGCTACCAGATTTAAAAGCGAGAAAAGTCTTAGAGGTACACGGCAGAACGTACAGTTCATTTACTGTCTTCTTTTCAACGTCAAATATGAAGTTCAGCAGTTCCATGAACGTGCGGTGACCCAAATGGGCTCAGTGACATCACCAAGCCCTTTAATGAGGACTCGCTCTATGCAGGGTACTCTACTGGATCTCCTCAAAGCGAAGACACAGGAGCGACCCATTTACTTCCTGCAGATACTGGTTTCCTTCAAGCATCTGAGAAAGTGAAAGTGAGTGTACAGGCAGGAGTTAGTCCCTTGTGAAATGCTGACTGGTGCTTTTCAACACTGGACCTGTACAAGACTGTTTCAGTGGAGCACAACTTAGATCTCTTGAGCACTGAGCACACTTGATTTTGCCATCAGCCAAAAAAAGGATCGAATGAGCAAAGGCATACTCTCTCAAGGCGGATCCAACAGCCAATGAATGAAGGCTGCTTCTTCTAATGGTCGATGTGAGTGTTCTGCTTGTGTAAAAAAGTCAGCATCTCAAACACAGAAGTCCACGCCAGCCCAGGGTATATGGCAAACATCCCAAATTCCCTACTGTTCAGGGCTCAACTTGTGCAACAGCAGCGTTGGGAGGCATTTTCTGGAGGACTGTGGGACTTCCGAGGCCCCACCCCAACCAACATTTCCCCCAAAAAGGGTGCCAGTAAAGAGGTTCCAGGCCTAAACATATCTCAAGAGGTTAGTTTCTACTGACCCTAAAATGGCTTGGTCACACACTCGTTAGGTGTAGGACCACCATCATGTCCAACTCCATGAAGCACCATTTAGACTGTATTCTACATGAATAAAAGACTCAAGTTATGCCATGCCAAGGTACTGAATGGGCTTATCTGGAGCAGAACAGGAGTTTAAAGGCCTGAAAAGCACAAGCAGTTCTGCAAGAGAACTTCTGCTTAGGTCATGACCAGCAGACAGCTGGCTGGTCCAGCTGAGGAAGGCTGCTGGGAACCTAGCATATACTGTGGTGTCACATGGTCCTGTCAACATATGACTGCCTGCCCTTGATGGCAGATGCTACCAAACGACCGATGGTGGACGTTCTGGAACTTTTTTTTACACCTTTAGAAAAAAATGAACAAAATGAAACAGACTTGCATCTACTTATGCACAGATCCTCTTGTGACCTCGACAGTCAGGAGAGAGGTGTAGAGTATGGCCATGGAACAGGATAACCTACTCTGGCTTAGAGTTCACATTCCACCTATATTAGGATCTTGCTTTCTCTAAACTTCTTGAAGAAACACTTTGTTTTGTACTAGCCAGCCAATGATTTGACAAAACATTTTTTTTAATATTCAACAGTTTTTAGAGCTTCATTAATGGATGTGAATTAGATCACATTTCTACTACCCTACAGAATGGACGTAAATTATCCATTTGTGCCAAATATTAACTTACTAGACTTCACACTGCTGGGGAAACTTGAATTCTGATATCTTCAGAGACTGCTTTCCAACCTAAGAACACCATACTTGGAGTGAGCTAACAACTGGTTCACTTTGTTGGAAACAGTCCAGCGGATATAAGGAGGTTTCAAGATGCCAGAAGGGAAGCTTAGTGGATTAGGTGCTGGACTCCACATACCAGACTTCACAGAAACTGCAGGTTCAAATCCCAGCTGAGTCAACTCAGACTCTATTATGATCTGCTAGCAAAACTGAGCACAAGACAGCTTACTGCTCTCTGACACACTTAAGAGAGCCTTACAGACTGCCGCTCAGGTTTATGAGGACACATAAAAGAAGAAAAAGCTTTGCAATCATTAAATAAACATGCTGTCTTTCAATTCCATTTACTGAGAGAAATTGCATCTCTGCAAATGCTATGCATACAGTGGAGAAACAGAACCATCACCAATCCAGATGCCCAAATAACACAAGGCTCTTCGAGGTAAGCTTTTCCATACGCACACAATATTACAGATTTCTAACATTCCATTCTTGCCCAATGCCGATCTACAAAATGAACCTAAAATTACTCACAAACCTGTTTTCTCTTTAGTTTTTAAAGCCCATCAAATCCTTGAGGACAGCATGGATCTCCAGCTGTTAACATTCAGAAGGAACACACTTACAGCCCTGTCTCCATTGGGCTTGTTACTGCTCCAGTCAATGGTGCATTTCAGAGCTGAGAACAATTCCAATGAAGTTTTCAACGCTAGCTGTAAATATCACTGCTTCAACAATCCATAGTAGGTCAGCATTTAACTGAGGGTCTCCCTCTGGAGCAGGCCGTCCAAGAATATGAGTTCAACCACTGGCTCAAGAGAAGTGGAAAGTCTTCTCAATGGTTCAAGATTCATCTTATGTTCAACCAGAGGCCTTCTGCCAACTGAGGCCCTGAGTCCCCCAGGGCAGTGACTATCACTCTTCCTGGACACACAAGGCTAACAAGGTGACTGTCACACATCAGCACAGAGCAATAGTCATTACATATTAGTAGCCAGTGAGAAACAAGGTTCAGGACCCTGTACTGTAGAGAGTACTAGAACATGCCAGCAAGCATAGTAGTGGAAGCGGGGCTGAGTGGCATAGGTTATCCATTACAGTCAGCGGGTGGCTCTGAAGTCTAAGTAAGATGGATACTCACTACTGTACTGGCTGGTACCTAGGCAGTGACAATTCATCAGATAAAAAATGTTAAGTGGAACCACAGGTTAGGAAAGTTCTGGGAGTCAATAAGTCTATACGAGCATCAGCATTAACACGAAAAGTCAGTATCTGGGTAACAGGCAGGGGTCCCTCCCCTGGAATACTGGAAAGAGACGTAAAGACCATATCTTCAGTGATGACCTTCTTCTAATACAATGAGTCCTGTGGCTTTCTGTTAAGAATCAAGCAGTAATTAGTTACGGCCCAACGTTTAAAGTATCAGTGTGCTTACAATCACATAGGAAGACATCATGCATGTAAGACACTCCTGAGGAAGCTCAAGTGTCAGGGCTAACTTATCAGTAAGTTTTAGATACCATTCAAGGGCACACTCAGTCCTAAGCCCCAAGCCAGAAGCCAACAAGCATTTTTGGCAAGTCCCATGTTCACTCTCCAGGGAAGCTTGCAACCTCTTAAAAACCAGCTTATTTAACTCTGACAAAACGCATGACACTGTCAGACAGTAGAGTTTCACCGTCGAAATGAGTCTGATCACATTCGCCACAGTAGAGGAAAACTGTTACCATAGAAATGTCTACCTCTTGGGGACCACCCACACCCGTTTCACATCTCCCTCTCCAAAGAGTACCCTCAAAACGAGGATGCCCTCGAGTTCCTTCCACTCCAGCCTCGAAACACAGTCCAAAGACGATGTTTGCCAAGTCTTAACAAGCGACTGGACGTGAGACAGCTGCCTGGTGTAGACACCCGTCCTCGCTCTGAGCTCCCAAGCCCCCTCCCCTCGAGAACCTCAAAACCCCACGCTGGCCACTCTGCGGGTCCAGCCAGGGCGCGGGGGCACAAGGGGCCAGGCGCCCTGGGCAAACGCTCTCCCAGCGCCTTCGGACACCTGGGAGACCCGCCAGACAGGCTGGGCCCGAGCCTCGCGGCGGCGCCTCCCGTCCGGCTCCTCTCGGCTGCAGGAGCCCCACGGAACGGCCCGGCCCAGGCGAGGCGTCGGCCCAGGCTGCCTCCCGCCCCCAGGCCCGACCCCCTCCTCCCCGCCCGCCCGGCCCCGCCTCGAGCTCTCGTGCTCCTGCCAGGCGGTCACGCCCGTACCTGCCGGACCCGGTGCAGGGCGTCCACGAAGCCCTCAGGCTTCATCCCCACCGGAGCACTCTGCCCCTGCACCAGCTCCGCCATTACCGCCCCCGCCGCCGCCGCCGCCGCCGCCGCTCGGCTCCCGGGCCCGGCCTCCCGCTCCGCTTGGGGACCCGTAGCCGGAAAGGGAAAGTCGCCCTACTTCCGGCGGAAGAGAAGCCGGGACGCTCGGGGCGAAGGGAGCCGCGTTTGCGGCGCGGGGCCGGAGCACGTGACCGCGGGCCGGCCGGAAGTGGGGGCGGGGCGCAGCCGGGGTCGAGGGCTGGTTCGCGACCGCGCCCTGCCGGGACGGGAGTTGGCCGGGGGCCGTCGGTGACTTGGGACGGGTCCTGGGGCCCGGATGTGGCCCCGAAGTGTCCGGCTGTCGGCCGCGTGGAGTCTCAGAGTGACGTGGCTTTCCCAAGACGGCATCCGAGCAGTCACGGTTCACTAACAGCCTGACCCCTGGCTGCCCCTCCCGGCGTGGTTTGGAGTTCGGGGGACTGAGCGCTTTGAAAGGGCGCGTGAGGACCAGAGCGAGGCTTGGAGGGCGAGGGACCGCGCCTCGAAGTGTCAGTGTCCCCCGTGTGCAGGGAGTCCCGGGCCTGGCAGTCGGTTTGCACGAGGATGGTTTTCGCCTCTTCTCCCTGGGGGTGCCCGGGGACACCGCCCGGGAAGGACGTCCCCGCTGGAAACCAGCGAGGTGCCCTCGTACACATCCCTTCGCGGACTCCAGGGGTACAGGAAATGCCTCGGTACCGTCATCGCTTCCGCGCCTGCCCGGGGTCAAAACTATCGCAGGAGGGCTTGGGATGCTCAACTTGTTTTGCTTAAGTTTGAATTTTATTTTTTGCAAGAGCAGGGTCCCTCTGTGTTGGCCAGGCTGGTCTCAAACTCTTGGGCGCAGGCAATTCTCCCACCTCAGCTTCCTGAGTAGCTGGGAATACAGGCGTGCATCACCACGCCGGCTTTTTTTTTTTTTTTTTTTCTTTTCTTTTTGAGTGGCAGTCTCACTCTGTCGCCCAGGCTGGAGTGCAGTGGCACCCTCACGGTCACCCCAGCGTCAACCTGCTGGGCTCCCATGATCCTTCCGCCTCAGTCTTCCAAGTAGCCAGAACTACAGGGTACGCTACCACTCCCGGCTAAGTTTTTTATTTTATTTTATTGTGGAGACGAGGTCTCGCCAAGTTGCTAGGGCTGGTCTCGAACCTACGGGCTCAGGCAATCCACTCACCACACCTCCCAAAGTGCTGGGATTACAGGCTGAGCCACCCTGAGCCCAGCCAACTTATTTTTCCTACAGATGAGGTCTGGTTGGTCTCAAACTCCTGGGCTCAAGCTGTCTTCCAGCCTCGGCCTCCCAAAGTACCAGGATTACAGGTGTAAGCCACCGTGCCAGACAGAAGATACTTGCTTTTAGGAAAAAAGTGTTTCAACCCATATTGAAAAGTACAGGGTTGGCTGTGTTGCTGAAGTGCTGGCACGAGGCAAGATCATGCCATCACATCTGTTTGTTGCCCAGCCTGGGTGTGTTGAGTGTCTTAACTTTGCTTTAATTGCAGAAGTCAAGTATTGGTCAGGTGTGGTGGCTCAGCCTGTAATCCCAGCACTTTGGGAGACCGAGGCAAGAGGATTGTCTGAGCCCAGGGGTTCGAGACCAGCCTGGGCAACTTGGTGAGATCTCATCTCTACAATAAAATCACATACACACACAAAAATTAGCCAGGCATGGTGGCATGCGTCTGTAGTTCCAGCTACTTGGAAGGCTGAGGTGGAAGGATCACCTAAGCCCAGCAGGTAAAGGCTGCGGTGGCCGTGAGTGTGCCACTGCTCTCCAATCTGGGCGACAAGACTGAGACTCCAACTCAAAAAAAAAAATTAAATATAAGTTCTACTTCTACACTGAATTTTTAAAATATCTCTCTAAGATGAGATTTTTTTTTTTTTTTTTTTGAGTTGGAGTCTCACTCTGTCGCCCAGACTGGAGTGCAGTGGCCACTCCCGGCCACCGCGGCCTCGACCTGCTGGGCCCTGGCGATCCTTCCGCCTCAACCTTCCAAGTAGCCGGAATTACAGGTACGCACTACCATACCTGGCTGATTTATTTATTTATTTATTTATTGTAGAGATGAGGTCTCGCTGCCCAAGCGGGTCTCGAACCCGCGGGCTCAGGCAATCCACTCACCTCAGCCTCCCAAAGGTGCGGGATTACAGGCTGAGCCACCGAGTCCGACTAAGGTGAGATATTTAAAAAATATCATCCATATTTCAACAGGCTCTGCCTATGAGTATGAATTGTGAAAACAGGGTTATGAGCCCAAATAAAAGTTATATTTCAAGGTTTGGTCCAAAGACCAGAGAATGCCTGAGTAGGAAGATGGCCAGGCGAGGTGGCTCATGCTTGTAAACCCAGTGTTATGGGAGGCTGAGGCGGGAGGATTGCTTGAGACCAGCCGGGTCAACATAGCAAGACCTCATGTCTACAATAAACTAAAAAATTAGCCTGGTGTGGTGGCGAAGGCCAGTAGCCCCAGCTACTTGGGAGGCAGAGATGGGAGGATTGCTTGAACCCAGGAGGTTGAGGCTGCAGTGAGCTGTGACTGCGCCACTGCACTCCAGCTTGGGTGACAGAGTGAGATTCTGACTCAAAAAAATGAGATAGGGTTCCAGTTTTCCATCTTTTGCTAGTTGAGTAACTTTGGGCAAGTTACTTATCTGTGGAGGCACAGAAGAGAATGATGACTTGGAGCCAGTCAGGTCCGCTGGTACATGTTCTATTAACATCCTGACCCTGGACTCCATGATCTTAGCACTTATCACAATTGCTTATAAATGATCATGGAATTACTTGTCTATCGTCTGTCTTTTCCATTAGAATAAAACCTTTACTGAGGCAGGAACTGTTTGCCTTGTTCATTGCTCTCCCCAGCACCTGGCACAATGCCTGGCATCTGGTTGGCTCTCAATACTTGTGAAATGGATGAATAAGAAGGATTTTGCCCAAAGGTCATAGGGAAATATTCTCAGAGGTTAAAACACACACACACACACACACACACGCGCGCACGCGCGCAGTACTGTGATTGTGACTAGCTTTGCATATGAAACTATCACCTAAATAAACCATCCCACCTTGAGATCTGGAACTATGTTACTGATAACATGGAGTTGCCTCTTCCTTAGATAGTACCAATTAGAAGCCACCCTGAAATGAAACAGTATCAGTAAGGTGAATCCAGATGATGCTACAGTAACAACGCTTGAAATCTCAGTGACTTGCAACAACATAGGTTATTTCTCAGTCATCTTACATGGACACAACTGGCAGGTTGTGCCTCTGCAACATGTCCTCGGTCTTCAGGCAAGGCTCATGGAACAGTCTGAGCATTAAACTTCATCGGGGTAGAGGGAGCAGAGAATGGCAAAACCCAAGTTGGGTTTTAAAACCCAAGTTAGTTGTGTCTACTTGAATGGAATTGAGACCATCATCCTAAGTGAACTAACAGAAAACCAAACACTGCATGTTCCCACTTATAAGTCGGAGCTAAACTAAGGAACTGCAAAGGCATAGAGAACGACATAAGGAACATTTGAGACAGAAGGGGGAGGGGAGAAGGGGCAGAGGGACAAAAAAATCACCTATTGGGGACAGTGTGCACAGGTTGGGGTGGTGAGTCCACTTAAAGCCCAGACTTCTTTGCCACTATACAATGCAACCATGTAACCAAAAGCTATTGAAATAAAGTTAATTAAAAATAATAATTCAAAAGTTTCTGCTCAAGTGCTAAGGCACTACTTTTATTCACATCTCATTGGCCAAAGAAAGTCACATGACCAAACCTGATGCAGACACAAGGAAGCATCAACTGACTTTAAAAGTTTTTGCTTAATCCTGAGTGTTCTATCACCGAAACAAAGAACTGAGTATCACATGTTCTCACTCATAAGCAGACCTTGAAAATTATTGTGATCTATAAGAAAATGATTGGCAGTCACAGGAAACTGCCCAGGGCTGGGGGTGGGGGGTGAGGGGATGGGAGTGGGATCGACAGTAGTGGGAGTCTGCCAGGGGAGGGGGGGCACACCTCATCCACAAGGGCACCTGCATAATGAACATTTGTATACCTAAGCCTGAATTGTACCCCACATCTTTAAAATAAAAATTTTAAATAAAATATTTTTTAAAAAGTTTTTGTCTAGAAGTGACATAAGGCACTTCTATTTCCACTTAATTGGCCAAAGCAACCCATAGCCAAGCACTGAGCAAGTGCCAGAGAAAGATAATCCACCTCCAGGGAGAAACAGCAAATATTTGGGGGCAGTAACATGATTTTTCAAAGAACTCAAGAGAAAAAAATACATATGGACAATGTTATATAGGAGACCTTTGTTCTAAAGTACATAACACAGGTGGTTTCTGGTATTTATTAACTTCCCTAAAGACCCTTGGTCTTGGACATTTGGAATCTGGGGAAGCCTTGCATTCCCATCCCAAGATCTGCATTGTTTTTCTTTGTCTCTGGGGCAGAAATAGCTTGTAGTTGTAATTCTTTGTGAGTGAAGTATTTTCTATTTAGAGGTGTTCACAGTTCCCCAGAACAGAACTTTTCCAATGTCAAGGGTCTACTAGAATTCCAAGTGTAGACTAGAGAACACATCAGCATGAAATCTAAAAGGTTTATCTTTAAAAAGAAGAGTTATTAAGACTCTCCAGGCTAGGCACAGTAGCTCACACCTGTAACCCAACACATTGGGAGGCCAAAACGGGAGATTGCTTGAGCCCAGGAGTCTGAGACCTGCCTAAACAACATAGCAAGACCTTGCTCTATAAAAGATTAAATAAAAATAAAGGTTGGACAAGGTGGCACTCAGCTGTAGTCCCAGAATGCCACTGCATTCCAGCATGGATGACAGAATGACACTTCTATTCAAAAAAAAGACTTTAACACTGACCAGAGGATAAAGACATTTCTTGGAGCAATGTAGGTGTCCTGATCATCACAATGGTGCTCTTCATCTTACCATCAGAGTATAACTTGGAATCTACCTTTAACAGGGAATATATTTAAATATATATATATATATATATATATATATATATATATATATATATATGTCACTTAATGAAAGGGATGCATTCTGAGAAATGTGTCATTGGATGATTTCATCATTGTTCAAACATCGTAAGAAGTAAGAGCACACTTAATACAATCCTAGATGGTGTAGCCTACTACACACCTAGGCTGTGTGGGATAGCTTATTGCTTCTAGGCTACAAACCTGTACAGCATGTTACTGTATTGAAAACTGTAGGCAACTGTAACACAGCAGTAGATATTTGTGCATCTAAACATATCTGACCGAGAAAAGCTACACAACAAATACAGCATTATAATCTGATGGGACCACCGTGGCACAAGTGGTCTGTCCTTGATGTGAAACATCACTATGCAGTGCGTGACTGTATATCTCCCTGTCTGGGCCCTTGTTCTCATACCACCCTAATCTTTTTTTTTTCTTTAGAGACAGGATCTTTCTATGTTGCCCAGGCTGGTCCTGAACTTCTGGCCTCAAGCATTCCTCCCTCCTCGACCTTCCAAAGTGCTAGAATTACAGGTGTGAGCCACTACATGTGACCTATTATTTAATTTCAGTTAATTTAATTTAATTTTTTTACCACCCTACTCTTCATAGAGTTGTATTACATCCTCAATAAGTTCCTAAGAACAAGTACATGGTAAGTACATTTTCTGGGATAGAGACAAGTTCTCACTATGTTGCCCAGGCTGGCCTCAACCTCCTGGGCTCAAGCAATCCTCTTGCCTCAACTTCCCCAAGTGCTGGGATTTGAGGCTGCTGAGATGAGGCTGTGGTGAGCCATGATTGTACCCACTGCTCTCTAACCTGGGTGATAAAGTGAGACCCCCGACTCAAAAAAAGCAAAAGAACTTCTACAACTCCATGATAAAAAGACAACCCAATGAAATGGGCCAAAAACAATTGAATAGACACTTCATAAAAGAAGGAAGATAATGGTCAATAAACAAAAGAAAATGTGCTCGGCATAATTAGTTATTAGACAAAAGCAAATTAAAACCCTACATATCTACCTGAATGACTAAAACTAAAAAGATTGACAACACAGAATGTTGGCAAGGTTTATAGAACAACTGAAACTCACACATGGAAATGTACAGTGGTACAAGTACTAAGAAAAAAAGGAGTATAGGTTCCTTAAACTAAAAATATACCCACTCTATAACCTAGCAATTTCACTCTTCCATGTTTAACCAGAAGAAATGGAAATATGTGTCTATAAAAAAAGTTGTACAGTAATTTTCATAGCAGAAAAATCTCAAGGAAAAAAGTCAGAACAGCAACTGCCTCTGAGAGTTAAGGGTAGAAATTGACAGAAAAGAGACACGAGAGAACTTTCTGTGGTGATGGTAATACTCCATATATTGATAGGGACTTGTGCCTACACCGTGTGTACAAACACCAGGCTGGTGTATTTTATTATATGAAAATTTTACAATAAAAGAAAACAGGGAGTTGAGTTCAGGCTCTTTCTCCTACTACAAGATTCTGTTGCAGTGGTTCTTACACACCAACAAAAGAAAAGAAAAGAAAAAAGAAAAAAAGCATGTAAACAAATATTTGACTCTAGCCAATGACACGAATTTAGGAGAAAGTGTATTGGTGTCTGCAATTTATTTTGAAGCACCAAAAATTAGATGGATTAGTTGCTTGATGGAGGGATTGATAGAGTGATAGACATGGGATAAAGCAAGTGTAGTATATGTTCACAGTAGAATACAGGTGGTAAGTTAATAGGTGTACACTATTAAAGTTTTTCAACTTTTTGAAAGTTGAAAAGTTTTTATATTATATTATATCATAATATAACAAAATGTTGGAAAGATTGCATGCTCCACTCTTGGGAGATGAATTGAGCTGTAGATCTCAAAGATTTCAGAGGCCTCAGAGCCACAGGTCCTTTGTTTTGTTTTGAGTTGAGGTATCACTCTGTTGCCTAGGCTGGAGTGCAGTGAAAGGATCACGGCTCACCACAGCCTCAACCTCCTGGGCTAAGGCAATACTTCAGCCTCAGCCTCCCAAGTAACTGGGACTACAGATGGATGCCACCACATCAGGCTATTTTTTAAATTTAATTTTGAGTCAGAGACTCACTCTGTCACCCAGGCTGGAGTGCAGCGGCATGCTCACAGCCACCGCAGCCTCCACCTGCTGGGCTCAGGCGATCCTTCTGCCTCAGTCTTCCAAGTAGCTGCAACTACAGGCATGCGCCGCCACGCCCAGCAACATTTTTGATTTATTGTAGAGACCAAGTCTCACCAGGTTGCCCAGGCTGATCTCGAATTCCTGGGCTCAGGCAATCCTCCCACCTTGGCCTTCCAAAGTGCTGCGATTACAGGTGTGAGCCTCTGTTCCCTGTCACAGGTCTTGAGCATGGGCAAAGATATCAATCCCCCAAGGAAAATATAGAAGAAAAAGGGGTGTAAGGGAAATAAACAACTCTCGTCCACTACAAATGGTGACAATCAAAGCCGTCCAAGGTTATGGGAGAAATATTAGGACAAATTCAAATGGATTATGCTCACATGGTATTCAGGAATATGTGTACCCTGGTGGTCGCACTCATCACCTCCTTCTTCCTCCCTCCCTCCTTTCTTTCTCCCCCCTCCCTTTCTTTCTTTCTTTCTTTTTTTCTTTCTATGAGTCCAGATCTCCTCTTATCACCCAGGCTGGAGTGCAATGACAGGATCACAGCTCACCTCAGCCTCAACCTACCGTCTGGGCTCAAGCGATCCGTTTGCCTTAGCCTCCGGAATAACCAGGACTACAGGCAAGTGCCACTGTGCTCAGCTAATTTAAAAATTTTTTTTTAATTTTTGTCTTCCAGACTGGTTTTGAACTCCTGACTGCAGGGATCCTTCTGCCATGGCCTCCCAATGTGCTAGGATTACAGGCATGAGCCACCATGCCTGGCTTCCCTCATCCTTACTTAAACATTGGAGAGAGTTGTCTTCTTACCCAGCTAGATCAATACAAAATTATTTGATTGTCTATGAAACTGCTTTCTTTTCTTCTGCATAGAGAGTAAAAAATGACTACTAGGGACTGTTGCACTAAACTTGCTTCCATCCATCCATTCATCCATCCATTCATACAACCAAGGCCCTTCTTGTGAATGGATTATTAAGGGCAGGGTCTGTGAAAGGCCCTTGCCTTCTATAATCCATCCTCTAGAGGAAGAGATGCTATCAGGAAGAAAATAACTCAGAAGGGGTCTGGCAACGAAATCCAAGTGAGAGCCAGGAGTGGTGGCTCATGCCTATTATCCCAGCACTTTGGAAGGCAGAGTTAAGAGGATTGCCTGAGCCCAGGAGTTCAAGACTAGCTTGAGCAACTTGGTGAGTCCTTATCTCTACAATAAATCAAAAAATTAGCCGGGGCTGGGTGAGGTGGCTCAAGCCTGTAATCCCAGCACTTTGGGAGGCTAAGGTAATAGGATTGCCTGAGCTCAGGGGTTTGAGACCAGCCTGGGCAACTTGGTGAGACCTCATCTCTACAATAAGTTAAAAAATTAGCCAGGCATGGTAGTGCGTGCCTATAGTTCCAGTTACTTGGAAGGCTGAGGCAGAAGGATCGACTGAGCCCAGCAGATCGAGGCTGCAGTGGCTGTGAACATGCCACTGTGCTCCAGCCTGGGCAACAGAGTGAGACTCCGACTCAAAAAAAAAAAAAGTTAGCCAGACATGGCAGCACACATCTGTAGTTCCAGCTACTTGGAGGCTGAGCCCAACAGGTCGAAACTGCAGTAACTGTGAGCATGCCACTGCACTCCAGCATGGGCAACAGAGTGAGACCTGACTCAAAAAAGAAAAAGAGAGAAGGAAATCCAAGTGAGGTTGGATAGTAAGTGCTAGATAATGTGATCCTTGTTTTCCTCTTCAAGAAACAGGAAGTGAATTGCTAAAACTTTGGAAAAGGTGATAGGGGAGTAAAGCAGGCACGCCACCCTTCTGGATCACCTGCCAATTGCAAATAAAGAGGAGCTCATCATCATACAACCCAGATGCCCCAATGATGTCACTACCTGTCGCCTTGCCCAACAACCTCCCTAAAGGCAGAGGAGATAAAAACCAGTCACCAAGATCCCCTTGGGGCAGTTCTCATTCTGAGGCTGTCTGCACCCCCCTCCTTTGGAGTGTGTCCCTTTCCTCCTGGTAGGGGCAGCCCTCCTCTTGAGACTGCCTGTCCAGGCCACACTCAGTGGCTTATGCCTATAATCCCGGCACTTTGGGAGACTGAGGCAAGAGGATTGTTTGAGCCCAGGTGTTTGAGACCAGCTTGGGCAACATATTGAGACCTCATTTCTAGAAAAGAGAGAAAGAGAGAGAGAAGCGCAAGCACGGGCCTCCCCTCATTCTCCTTCCCTTTAAGTGTATACTTTTGCCTCAATAAACTCCATTGTTCCCCAACCTGTGATGAGACAGGAGATAGCTAGAGAAAGGCTAGGCAGACAGACAGGCGGGTCTTCTGATAAGCATGTAGGGAATTCCTGGCAGGCCTCTCAGTCTCAGCATTGGTAAACAAGCTCCCTGTGAGCTTCTCAAGCTAAAACTTAAGTACTCGCTGCTGGGATCGAAAAGCAACCAATCCGCTCACCATTAGGTCTCTACCTTAGTACTGACCAATCAGAACAGTTAAAGCTCACGGCTAGTGTTAGCCAATCGGCTTAGACTTAGGGCTATATAAGCACCAGGTTTTTGGCTCCAGATGGCCAACCCTTTCAGGTCACCTCCCACTGTCGGAGCTTTTCTGTCGTCAGTAAATCTATTCTCACTTTCCAGCTGTCCATGTCCCTCATTCTTCCTGGGCATAAGACAAGAGCCTCAACCCTGAAGAGATGCAGAAGATTGTCAGAGCCAAAAAGCCATGCGCCCCAGAGGCTGGTTTGCCAGCTGATAGAGCCGGCTGAACCAGGAGAGCTGCCAGAAGAAGGCAAAACTCTGAAGCTGAGACACATCGGGGGCTAGGCTTGCCAGCCCACCAAGCCAGCAACGCTCTCAGGGCTTGGCTTGCCAGCCCATTAGAGCTGATACTTCCAGGACTAGGCTTACCAGCCCCTTGACGATCCACTCTGGGCTTGGCTGGCTGACCAACTGAGCTGAGACTCTTGAAGCCCAGGCTGACCTGAAAAATCCACATCAATGACTTCTGTGGAATTCTTTCCTGCAGCAAAGTCAAGAACCCAGACAAGAGTTGAGGTCTCTTCTCTCGCTCTGTTATAATGCACTTCTCTCTGGTAACACTGGGCAAGCTGTGAAGGATAAACAATAATAATCACGCCATAAAGAAGACTGCTATCAGCAGGGCATGATGGCTCCCTCCTGTAATTCCAGCACTCTGGGAGGCTGAGGCAGGAAGATCACTTGAGTTCAGGAGTTTGAGACCAGCCTGGGTAACATAGCCAGACCTTGTCTTTACAAAAATTAGCTGGGCACGGTGGCATGTGTCTATAGTCCTAGTTACTTGGGCGGCTGAGGCAGAAGAATCACTGGAACCCAAGAAATCGAGTCTGTGGTGAACCATGAACATGCCAAAGTACTCCAGCCTGGGCAACAAGGTGAGAGACTCAAAAAAAAAAAAAAAAAAAGGCACAGCCAAACATATCAATGTCTGTGTCTGGAAAGGGACATGAATTAGCAGATAGAAACAGGATGGGGTGCGGGGTAGGGGTACGTATTGCACTGAATTGACTGGGGTAGAAACTAGTACAGAAAGAGAAGGACATGCTAATGGTTCTAGAACAGTGACTATCCAAACATAGGCTTAATTTTTTATCCAGAGGTTATGGGAGTTCTACAGATTTTAAAAATCTCTTGACTTTTCATCTCCAAAATTAGGAATATAGTTATATTTGTGCCAAGGTGGGAGGATTGTGTGAGCCCAGGAGTTTGAAAGTAGCCTGGGCAACATAGGGAGACCTCGTCAAAAAATTAACTGGGTGCGGCAGTTCATGCCTGTAGTCCCAGCTACTCAGGTGACTGAGACAGGAGGACCACCTTAGCCCAGGAAGTCAAGGCTGTAGTGAGCCATGCTTGTGCCACTGTACTCTAGCCTGGGTGACAGAATGAGACCCCACCTCAAAAATCAATCAATCAGTAGTTAAATTTGTGTGTATATTTGGGGGGGGGCTGTGAATGGGGTGGAGGCTGGAAGGATCTGGAATGAACTAGAGGCAGGCAGGCTCCTCTCTCCTGGTCACAAAAGGGTTCCTTGTCTATTTCAGATTCATCTTTGGAGCCAGTTTTCTGCCCTGCAGTTGGGCTGTTGTGCTCAGCTCTGCTCTGCACCTGGAGATGGGGAAAAGCAATCACAACTCCAACAGGACAAGGCTGTCACGAAACAGAAAACACATGGAGCTTCCAAAGAAAATTCCACCCCACACAGCAGCAGGAAGCAACCTGGCCACATTTTCACCAAAGTGCCACTCCTGGTTGAACCCATTTCATCACTAGGACAAAGTGGTTGGCTGGGATTACCCCCAAGGATCAGTAAAACTTCCTAGTGGCCAGGCTGCCCTTAAATCTCTATCAGTGCCTGTCACAGGCGACCTTTGTAGTGCTTATTCCCTGCTTTGTGGTAACATGTGCCTTTCTGGATTCTCTTGGTTTTTTTGAGATAGGATCTCGCTTTGCCTTTCAGGCTGGAGTGTGGTGGTGGCACAATCATAGCTCATTGTGGCCTCAAACTCCTGGGCTCAAGTGATCCGCCCACCTCAGCTTCTTGAATAGCTGGGACTACATGCATGCACCAGTATGTCTACTAATTTTTTTTTTTAGAGCCTGTAATCCCAGCACTTTGAGAGACCGAGATGAGCGAATTGCCTGAGCCCGTGAGTTCAAGAACAGCCTGGGCAACTTGGTGAGACCTCATCTCTACAATAAATTAAAAAATTAGCCGCCCGTGGTAGTGCACGCCTGTAGTTCTGGCTACTTGGAAGGCTGAGGCGGAAGGATTGCTAGAGCCCAGCAGATTGAGGCTGGGGTGGTGGTAAGTGTGCCACTGCATTCCAACCTGGGTGACAAAGTGAGACTCCAACTCAAAAAAATAAAATAAAATAAAAGAGAGAGAGAGAGAGAGAGAGAGAGAGAGAGAGAGAGAGAGAGAGAGAGAAAGGAGATCTGGCTATGTTACCCAGGCTGGTCTTGAACTCCTGGCTTCAAGTGATCCTCCCACCTCAGCCTCCCAAAGTGCTGGAATTATAGGTGTGAGCCAGCTCTGCTGCCCAGGCTGGTGTGCAGTGGTATAATCACAGCTCACTACAGCCTCAGCCTCCTTGTCTTTAGCAATCCTCCGTCTCAGCGTCCCAAATAAGCAGGATTATAAGTGTGTACCACCATGCCCAGTCCTTATGATTTTCTTAATTATCTTTCCTTTTCTTTAGCTTACTTTATTGCAAGAATGTAGAATTTAATACATAGGGGCCAGGAGACACTTCCCTTTTGCACTCTGAAGTTTCCCCCAAAAATCAACTCACAGAAGGCAGATTAATTGAAGAAAAAGCGTAGAAATTGTATTAATGAGTACACTGGGAGAACTCAGAGTGATTACCAATCCCCAAGTGGGTTTAGAAGATTATATACCATCCTGGCAAAATAGGCTATGGGAGTGGAGAGAAGAGGAATTCTTTGAGGGGATTACTATGGAGAATAAATGGGTCAGGAAACAGATGTTGGGCCCAATGGCTCACACCTGTCATCCCAGCACTTTGAGAGGCTGAAGGTAGGATTGCTTAGACCAGAAGTTCAAGATCAGCCTGGGTACCATAGTGAGACTTCATCTCTGCAAAAAATAAAATGAAATGAAAAATCAGCCAGTCATGGTGGCACACACCTGTAGTTCCACCTACTCAGAAGGCCGAGGCTAGGCAGGAGATCGAGGCTGTGGTGAGCCGTGATGGTGCCACTGCCCTCCAGCCTGGGTGGCAGAGTGAGACCCCAAATCAAAAAAACAAAACAAAATTGGTATTCCGGTTATTCTTACTAAGTAACAAGTGACACCAAACTTAAGCACTCTAAAACAAGCATTTTGGCCAGGAGTGGTGACTCACGCCCGTAAATTCAGCACTTTGGGAAGCAGAAAAGATTGCCTGAGCCAAGGGGTTCAAGACCAGTTTGGGGAACTTGGTGAGACCTTGTCTCTACAATGAATCAAAAAATTAGCTGGGCATGGTAGCATGCACCTGTAGCTCCAGCTACTTGGAAGGCTGAAGTGGAAGGATCGCAGGAGCCCAGCAGGTCGAGACTGTGGTGGCTGTGAGCGTGCCATTGCACTCCAGCCTGTGAGACTGACTCGCAAACAAACAAACAAAACAAGCATTTTGTTGTGTTTCCTTTGTGGGTTAGGAATTTAGGAGGCTGGGCTGGATGTTTTGGGTATGGAGGCTGCAGTCAAATAAGAGACAAAACAGCAGGGGTGTGAGCAGAAGCTGCTCTTGGTTAGCACCTGCCACTCTTCACGAACCTAGGTCCTCTCCACGTGACTTCACATGGGTGAGGCTGGGCTTCCTCGCCACACGCGACCTAGAGAGTTGGTCTGCTCACATGGTGGCAGAAGGCTTTTACGAGAACAGGTATTCCAGTGAGCAAGGTAGACACAGCTTGCCTTTATTTATAATTTTTAAAAACTAAAAAGTTAAACAGAGATGGGGGTGGCGTCTCACTATGTTGCCCTGGCTTGTCTCGAACTCCTGGCCTCAAGTGATCCTCCGCCTTGGTCTGCCAGAGTGCGGAGATTATAGACATGAGCCATCGTGCCCAGCCGATACTGCTTGCCTTTTGACCTTGCCTTGAAAATCACCTCTGCCTTCCTATATTGGTTGCCACAGTCACAAAAGCTCACTCAGATTCAAGGGGAGGTGACAGAGACATCACTTATTGATGTGAGGGATATCAAAGTCACCTTGTTAATAAGCAGCTGGGATAGGAGACACTGAGGCAGCTAATTGAAAGATGTAGTTGTTCACATCCTGCCAGATTCCTAAGCAATAACTTTTTTTTTTTTTTAATTCTGGGTCTCAACCAGGCTCAGTGGCTTAGCCTGTAATCCCAGCACTTTGGGAGGCCGAGGCAAGTGGACTGCCTGAGCCCGTGGGTTTGAGACCAGCCCGGGCAATTTGGCGAGACCTTGTCTCTACATTAAATAAAAAATTAGCCAGACATGGTAGCACGCGCCTGTAGCTCTGGCTACTTGGAAGGTTGAGGTGGAAGGATCACCGGCGGCCAGCAGGTCGATGCTGGGGTGGCTGTGAGTGTGCCCCTACACTCCAGCCTGGGCAACAGAGTGAGACTCTAACTCAAATAAATAAATAAATAAATTCTGGGTCTCACTCTGTCACCTGGGCATGATCACAGCTCACGGCAACCTCGACCTCCTGGGCTCAGGTGATCCTCCCACCTCAGCCTCCTGAGTAGCTGGAGCTAGGCGCTCACCACCATACCTGGCTAACTTTTAAATTTTGTTTGTAGAGACGAGGTCTCGAACTTTGGGGCTTGAGCAATCCTCCTGTCTTGGCCTCCTAAAGTGCTGGAATGACAACTGTGAGCCACTGTGCCTGACCCTAACCCAAACTTTAACTCCCTTCTGGGTTGCTGTCATCCTTAGGGAGTGACCGGCCTGCTGCAAGAGGGATTTGGGACCCAGGACCTCTAGTAAAGCACCACTGATTTCTTTGCAGGGAGGATGGTGGATGAAAGGGCTGGCTCTGGCCACAATCATGAAGAAACAGCTCATAGATGCAGTGAATAGCCACAATGGATGGCCTCCATCAGGCACTCTGCTGAGAGCACCATAGGCTCACCGTCTCTCTCTCTTTTCTTTCTTTGAGTTGGAAGTCTCACTCCGTTACCCAGACTGGAGTGCAGTGGCCGCTCCCGGCCATCGCAGCCTTGACCTGCTGGGCTCCGGTGATCCTTCTGCCTCAGCCTTCCGAGTAGCTGGAAATACAGGCGCGCGCTACCATGCCCAGCTAATTCTTGTTTTTGATTTATTGTAGAGATGAGGTCTCGCCAAGTTGCCCGGGCGGGTCTCGAACCCACGGGCTCAGGCAATCCACTCACCTCGGCCTCCCAAAGTGCTGGGATTACAGACTGAGCCACCGAGCCTGGCCCATCGTCTCTCTTAAACTTCCCACTGACGCTGGAAGGTGGAACCAGGAGTATCCACATTCTCCAGATGAGGAAACTGAGGCTCAGAGAGGTCAGGGATGTACATGGTCGGTGAGCAGCTGAGTGCCCTCAGAAGCAGACTCGGAGACAAGCATTTGGAGACAGGTAGTGTGAGGGAGGTTCAGGACACAAGGAAGGGAGGGAGGCCAGTAGAGGAGGGTCCCCTAACAGTAACAGTAACTGGCTTGGGTGGTTTTATTTGTATGTATGTAAATATATACATATATTTTTATTTTCTTTTATTTTTGAGTCAGGGTCTCGCTCTGTCACCCAGGCTTGAGTGCAGTGGCATGATCACAGCTCACCACAGCCTCGGCTTTCTGGAATCAGGTGATTCTCCTGCCTCAGCCTCCCAAGTAGCTGGGACTACAGGCACACACCAGCACACTGGCTAATTTTTTTAAATGTTCTGTACAGGCGAGATCTTGCTATGTTGCCCAGGTGGATCCCAAACTCCTGGGCTCAAGCAGTCCTATTGCCTTGACCTCCCAAAGTGCTGGGATTACAGGCATGAGCCACTGTGCCCAGCTATGGCTTGGGTGATTTTTAAAATGGCCACAAATTGCTATGAAGGGACTGTCCCCTTTTGTTAAAACTCGGTGGGTTTGTGACTACTCCTGCCAACATAGCAAAGCAAAAGTGACAGTATATAACATCCATCTGAGGCAAGGTCACAAAAGGCACCGCAACTTCCTGCCTTGTCCACCGGGATCCCTGAGCTGCCACGGGTATGCCCCCAGCCGCCATGCCCATGCAGTGAAGAAGTCCAAGTTCTATGAACAGGCCATATGCAGGCACATCAGTCAACTGCCCCCACTGAGCGGAAGCTTCAAATCGTCCTGGCTCAGTGCCAGGCATTTCACTAATGAGGTTGCCAGAAGATTCCTATCTCTAGCCATTGAAGGGGCCTGTAGGGTAAATACAGGACACATGCCCCCCCCCCCACTTCTAACTGTCTTCTGACTGGGAGGATGGTCCCTGTCATCCTCTGGTCCCTGGCCAAGGCCATTTGTGTCCAGTCAAAATGCCCTTGAAGATATGCATATCTGCAAACTCAAGACAGCTTCCCAGAGAAGAGATCTTTGTTTCTTCTTCTTGGCACACAATGCGTGCTCCTTTTCGCACACTGGGGGTATATAACCTCTCCCCAGGTCTGTTGGGGTGCGGAAAACTGTATACCGACCAGACACTGTCAGTTCCCTCCCATAAGTGATCATAAACCCATGCCTTTACCAACCTGTGCTCCGGGTGACTTCCTTAGAATAAACATGATGCGAGTTTCCTGTCTGATTTGGGGCTGCCATGATACAGGGCCCTAACATTCGAGTATTCCCAGCTGGATTCCCAGACTTCACCAGGCAGAGCCACTCCTTCCCCTGTGTGCTGTCTCTGAATTTCTGATCTGTAAGCCTGCAGGCATAATAAAATGTTGTTTCTGAGTCACTAAGTTTTGAAGTGGTTTGGGCTACAGGTTTTTTTGTTTGTTTGCTTGTTTGGTTTTTTTGTTTGTTTGTTTTGAGTCAGTGTCTCACTCTGTCACCCAGGCTGGAGTGCAGTGGCATGATCACAGCTCACCGCAGCCTCCACCTTCTGGGCTCAGGCAATCCTTCTGCCTCAGCCTCCCAAGCAGCTGGAACTACAGGCATGTGCCATGGCTAAATTTTCTATTTTTTGCAGAGATGAGGTCTCACTATGTTGCCCAGGCCAGTCTTGAACTCCTGAACTCAAGCGATCCTCCCACCTTGGTCTTCCAATGTGCTGTGATGAGAGGCATGAGCCACCGCCCCCAGACTGGAGAGGTTTTTTGTTGTTGTTGTTTTTCTCCAGCAATAGTAACTGGAGCAGGTTGCCACCAGGGCTCTATTTTTCCGGACGTCCTCTGAGTGACTGTGTGAGGGCACACCTCAGAATCGCTCCATTTCCCACCTCTGCTTGGTTGAGGGTCACTTCTGCGGCATCAATTTCCTGGCGTTTCTGGACTTTCTCATGTGAGCCAAGGATGCTCCCCCAAGCAGAGTATGGGACTTGTCTTATGGGTCACCTTTGGAGATGGTCAAGCATGTAGGGTTGGGGGACAGAGGGGCTGCTCAGAGATGGAGTCAGAGTGTGAACCCTGCATTCCTTGCATCCGTGGAGCCCAGTTCTGCTGCTGGGCTTCTCCTCTGGGGACAGGAAGAAGCCCAAGAAACACAGGTGGAAGACTTGGAGCTCAGGCTGGAGCTGTTTTGTAACATGCATGATGCACAAGGACCAGCCGGGCATGGTGGCTCATGCCTATAATCCCAGTACTTTGGAAGGTTGAGGCAGGAGGATCTCTTGAGCCCAGGAGTTTAAATCCAGCCTGGGCAACATAGCAAGACCGCATCTCTACAAAAAATTAGTCAGGCATGGTGGCGTGCTCCTGTAGTCCTAGCTACCTGGGAGCCTGAGGTGGGAAGATCGCCTGGGCCCAGAAAGTTGAGGCTGCTGTGAGCTATGATTGTGCCATTACACTCCAGCCTGGGCAACAGAGTGAGACTGCACTCAAAAAATTTTTTAAACGCACCCTGGGGCCTCTCTCTCCCCATCTGAGGGCAGCCATCAGTTCTTCCAATTTCTGCCTACCTTATGACAGCAGGAAGTGGACCGAGGTCACATTCTAGGATATGATTGGCATATTCACTCCCAGCATATTCACTCCCAGATCTCTCCCTAGTCAAACAGAAGCGCCTGGTGGGACAGGAGTGGAGGCTTCCATCCCTGGGGACCTCCCTGGTGCCTAGTCCAGGCACTGGCTCTAGCCTGTAGCTAAGAGTTCTGTGAGGATGGGCCCTGCCTGTCCTGTTCACCTTTGGAGCCGTGCACCTGGCATGCAGTGAGGACCCCATAAACCCTTTTTGGCAAAGGAAGAAGAGTAGGAGCTTGATTTTGTTTCAAGTGAATCAATGAATGCGTGAGTAAATAAATGTCTTCTCTGAGACACCCCGGTCCACGCAACCTGCCCCTCCTCTCGTGAGGTCTCAGCATTTAACGCCCACCAAGCTGGCAAGTCTGTAAGTCTATTCTCTGGCTTATCCGAGGTGGCCTTGACTTTATCTCTAAGCAGGAAGACTCCTCAACAGCGGCACCTGTTTCTACACGAGTTGAATAATTATAGAAATGCGACAGTTCCCACTTTGATATCCCACCAAGGCTCTTTTCGTGAAAGTGCTTGAATTTCTGCTATATACATGTGGTGGGTTATTAAGAAAAGTTAGAAATTGCTGGTGCCAAACTTTTATTTTGTGAAGATAATTTGTGGGAGGATTAAAGTCACCAGAACTTATTTCTTGACTTTGCTCATAAGAAATAGTAACTTAGCTGGGCTCGGTGGCTCAGCTTGTAATCCCCCGCCTTTGGGAGGCTGAGATGAGTGGATTGCCTGAGCCCGCGGGTTCGAGACCCGCCTGGGCAACTTGGTGAGACCTCATCTCTACAATAAATCAAAAAATTAGCCGGGCGTGGTAGCGCACGCCTGTAGTTCCAGCTACTTGGAAGGCTGAGGCGGAAGGATTGCCGGAGCCCAGCAGGTCGAGGCTGCAGTGGCCGGGAGCAGCCACTGCACTCCAGTCTGGGCGACTGAGTGAGACTCCAACTCAAAAAAAAAAAAAAAAAAGAAGTAGTAACCTGTGGTTTTCTTTTTCTGTGATACTTTGTTATAATTCAGCAATAAGGTCATGCAAATTTCATAAAATAAGTTGGATGCCAGGCGTGGTGGCTCGTGCCTGTAATTCCAGTACTTTGGGAGGCTGAGGCGAGTTAATGTATTACTTGGTTTTCTACTTCTTTGAAGGTCAATTCTGGTAATTTTATAATTTCTTAGAAATTGTATGTCAATAATTTCACTCAGATGTTCTTTTCTTTTCTTTTACATGAAAGTGCTGAAAAATTTTTAGGTTCCCATCACTCAAATTTTAAGCATGTTATTAGCCTAGATTTATACATGGAATCTTTTGTAATTGTTGAAATATCTTCTGTAATTGATCTCCTTTCCCTTTCCTAAAGGTGAAAATTTGTTGTTCTTCTTTTTTTTTTCTTTAATTTTATTTTATTACTTTATGTTTTTAGAGACAGGATCTTGCTCTGTTGCCCAGGCTATAGCTCACTGCAGCCTTGAATTCCTGGGTTTAGGGATCCTCCCACCGCAGACTCTCAAGTAGCCAAGATTAAGGTGCGCGCCGCCACAACTGGCTGGTTTTTCTTTTTCTTTTCTTTTCTTTTTTTTTTTTGTGGAGACAAGGTCTCACTATGTTGTCCAGACTGGTCTTGAACTCCTGGGCTCAAGAAATCCTTCCACCTCGGCCTCCCAATGGGAGTCACTGCAGCCAGCCTGTTTTCTTCCTTTTAGATTGGCTTTAGAAGTTAATATTTTAAAAATCTTTAAAATTGTAGTAAAAGACACATGATATAAAATTTATCACTTAATCATTTTTTTTAAGTTGGAGTCTCGCTGGGCTCAGTGGCTCAGTCTGAAATCCCAGCAATTTGGGAGGCCAAGGTGAGTGGACTGCCTGAGCCCGTGGGTTCGAGACTCACCCGGGCAACTTGGCGAGACCTTGTCTCTACAATAAATCGAAAAAATCAGCCGGGCATAGTAGCGCACGCCTATTGTTCTGGCTACTTGGAAGGCTGAGGCAGAAGGATCGCTGGAGCCCAGTAGGTCAAGGCTGGGTGGCCAGGAGTGTGCCACTGCACTCTAGTCTGGACGACAGAGTGAGACTCCAACTCAAAAACAAAAAAATTGGAATCTCACTCTGTCACCCAGGCTGGAGAGCAGTGGCACGCTCACGGCCATCCCTGGGCTGACCTGCTGAACTCTGGTGATCCTTCTGCCTCAGCCTTCCAAGTAGCCAAAACTACAGGCATGCACTACCACGCCTGGCTAATTTTTTTGATTTATTGTAGAGATGAGGTCTCGCCAAGTTGCCCAGGCTGGTCTTAAACATGCGGATTCAGGCAGTCCACTCACCTCGGCCTCCCAAAGTGCTGGGATTACAGGCTGAGCCACTGAGCCTGGCCTATTTAACCATTTTCAAGTGTACAGTTCAGTCGCATTAAATATATTCACATTATGCAACCGTCGCCACCATGCATCTGTAGAACTTTTTTCATCTTTTGAAACTGAAACTGTCCCCCTTAAACACTAACTCCCTGTTCTCCCTCCCCCCAACTCTTGGCAACCACCTTTCTACTTTCTGTCTCTATGAATTTGATTACTCTTGGGGCACAGTATTTGTCTTTTTGTGTCTGGCTTATTCCACTCAGCACAATGTCTTCAAGGTTCCTACATCAGAATTTCCTCCCTTTTTAAGGCTGAATAGGCTGGGCAGGGTGACTCATGCCTATAATCCCAGCCGTTTGTGAGGCTGAGGTGTTTGAGACCAGAGCAACCTGGGCAACATAGCAAGACCAGGTTGGCCAGGTGTAGTGGCATGCACCTGTAGTTCCAACCACTTGGGAGACTGAGGTGGAAGGATCGCCTGAGCCCAGGAGGTCAAGGCTGCAGTGAGCTGTGATCATGCCACTGCAATCCAGCCTGGCATCAGAGTAAGACCCTGACTCCAAAAAAAAAGACTGAATCATATTGCACTATATGAATAGACCACATCTTATTCATTCCTTCCTTGATGGATACGCAAGTTGCCTCTACCTTTTGACTATTGTAAATAATACTGCTATGGTCATAGCTGTACAGCTATAGAAGCTGACTTTTGAAGTCATTGTCATAAAGAGGGAGCAAACCAAGAACTCCCCACACTGGTTTCTTCCTGGGAGACACAGTTGAGGGAATCATTGGTTGGCAAAGATTTTATCATCTCTTCCACAAATGAGGAACTGAGAGGTTCAGAGAGAACAAGCAACATGTCAGAAGTCACACAACCCAGCAGTGGAGGCATCAGGATTTGAAACCAGGGCAATTCTGTGAGGCTGTGCCATCCAACCACCTAGCCACTCTGTTCCTTCCTTCCTTATTTATTTGTTTGCCTATTTTTAGGGATGAGGTCTCGCTATGTTGCCTAGACTGATCTTGTACTGGACTCAAGCAGTCCTCCTGCCTCGGCCTCCCAAAGTGCTGGGTTTATAGGCATAAGCCACTGCACCCAGCCTGTTCCTCCCTTCTTTCGGATGGCACAAGTCTCCAGTCCATGCTGGTGCCCCCTCAGCGACAGGCCTGTCAATGCCCTGAACCAGCCTGGAGAAGGCAGTTCTTCAGCGCCAGGCAACTGGCTGTGGGGGTTTTTGAAACCTATTTTGTTTATTACGAATGAAAAGCAGATGTGATGTTAAATGTTGTGCTTTGGCTGCCTGTGCCGGGTGGAGCAGGCCCCAGCAACCAGTCACACCAAATAAAACATATTATTTAGGAGTGATTGGAAGGCAGACAAGCTGAAACATTGTGCATGGAAGGGCTGCCACAGTTCGCTCGTGAGTCGGGAAATCCCTTTCCCCAGGCTCAAACGTGGATTCACATTTAGGGCAATTTCCCTCACTGTAGCTCAGCTCCATCATGGGCTCAGGCTTGGAGACAAGTGATTTCCCAGACGAATGACTCCCAGCCTCAGCCCAGAGCTTGAGTCTTGGTAGGGCATGGCTTCCTGGGTCTGCTCCATGCTGCCCGTTGAGTTGTTAGCTCAGAAACAGCTCCTTGGCACTCAAAGCTCCTGAAAAGGGGCTGGGCAAAACGGCACATGTCTGTAATCCCGGAACTTTAGGAGGCCGAGAAGGGAGGATCGCCTGGGGCCAGGAATTTGTGACCAGCCTGGGCAACACAATGAGATCCCATCTCTACAAAAAAATTTTAAAAATTAACTGGCATGGTGGTGCATGCCTGTTGTCCCAGCTACTCAGGAGGCTGAGGTGGAAGAATTGTCTGATTGCCTGTGTCCAGGGTATTGAGGCTGCACTGAGCTGTGATCATGCCACTGCATTCCAGCTTGGGCAACAGAGTGAGACCCCTCACTCAAAAAAAAAAAAAAAAAAAAGAGTCATGAAAAGGGTGGGCAGAGCCCTGAACCCGTGCATTGGTTGAGCACCTACTTTTTGTACCATAACCATTAGGCTCGGCCTAGGATGGGCAAATCAGGAAACTGAGGCTCAGGGAGGTTAAGGTATGTGTTCAAAGTCACATAGTTCTTGTTCTTCCCACAAAAAAGAGCTGGCCACCTAGCATCAACCTAAACGTTAGAAAGGCACGGTTTTCTAGCAAGTGCAGTCCTGCAAGGTACTGTCCTATTTGCATGAAAACTTAGAGAGAGCAGGCAGTGTAACACTGCCCAGATTATGGCATATAATTTAGGGGTTCTCAGACCCTCTGAAGCCAAATCTTAGGAGAGCTCCTCAGACCCTGTGTAAGATCTCTAACTCAGGGGTCTGGGCATGGGTACAGGCTGGAGGATCCCTGCAGTGGGTGCTGGCACGTCTTTTTCATGTGGTAGGTGGAGGCAGGGATGAGTTTGCAGTCATAAGGAGAAGGAAGGTCACAGAGGCCAACAGTCACTAGATTGATGATCTCCAGACAGAACAACAGGAGCTATGCTCTTAGAGATTGAAGGTCTGGGATGGAAACACTGTCCCAAACTCCAGACACAGGTGTGCAAGTTATTGAGCATGAATTTACTGAGCACCTGGTAGATGCCCGATCCTTGGAGCTTATACTCCAGCAGAAGAAAGCTGTGGAACAGTGATGAATCTTTAATCGGGGCTTTCTAAGCACAGAACACTGGAGACAGTCTTCACTCCTCACGAGAACCCTATGGGTATTGTGCTCATCAAAGCAGGTTAACAATCTTAACCAGTAGCCCTCCCAGCAAGAGCTCATTTCCTGCTCATATCACAGTCCAACATGAGGAGGGGTGTCAGTGATGCTGAATGGTGTGCAGTGTGATACTCTGTGGGTTCTCTGACTTCGCCACAGAAAAGAATTTCAGAGTGAGTCCAAAGTATAGTTTACAAAAGCATTTATTAGAAAGAGACATGCTCAGCCGGGCTCGGTGGTTCAGCCTGTAATCCCGCACTTTGGGAGGCTGAGTGAGTGGATTGCCTGAGTCCGTGGGTTCGAGACCCGCCTGGGCAACTTGGCGAGACCGCATCTCTACAATAAATCAAAAAATCAGCCAGGCGTGGTAGCGCTCACCTGTAATTCCAGTTACTCGGAAGGCTGAGGTAGAAGGATCGCCGGAGCCCAGCAGGTCGAGGCTGCAGTGGCCAGGAGTGGCCACTGCACTCCAGTCTGGGCGACAGAGACTCCAACACACACACACAAAAAAATTAGCCGGGCATGGTAGCGCGCACCTGTAGTTCCAGGTACTTGGAAGGCTGAGCAGAAGGATCGCCGGAGCCGAGCAGGTTGAGGCTGCGGTGGCCGGAAGCGGCTACTGCACTTCAGTCTGGGCGACAGAGAGAGACTCCAACTCAAAAAAAAAAAAAAGAGAGACACGCTCAAGGGAGAGCAGGGTGCCTTAAGAGAGGGTCATGCTTGTCTATGACAAGAAGCTTTATACATTTATACAAAAATGATTAAGCAAACCAAGAGCTGAGCTGACAAGACTGCAGGTATCTGGTCATGAGTTTTAATGACCATTGGTAAAACTTTAGGGTCACAGAACCTTCTAAATAATGAAAGTTGTTGCCTAACTAGATTTGGGCTTTTCTTAGATCATCATGTCTGTGTTTGGGGGTAATTCCCTACTGTTTCTGTGATTTACTGCACTGGTAGTTCCACAGTTCAACCCGCGAGGCAGTCAGGTCTGACACGCCTGGTCAGTTGGGTGAAGGGAATGTATGGATAAGAAAGATGTTTGAACACTTACCCTGTTCTAAATTTGACCTGCCTAAGAAAACCTGCCTAACTACTTCTAAACTATTTTAACTATGCCCGCCTTCTGGGGGGTGGGGGTTCTGCTCCACAAAGTCATTCAGGGGTCCAGGATCCAGTGCATGACGAATGCTGCAGGAAGCTCTAAAAGCCAGGACCAGAGGTGGTAACATCACTTCCTCCTTACAGACCACTGATCAGAGCTCTGTCACATGACCCCTACCTGTCTGCAGGGGACCCTGGGAAATGTAGTCTAGCTGTGTACCTGGGAGGAAAAGGGAGACCATTTGGTGAACAGCAGCCAGGACTTGCCATTGGTAGGAACCATTAGTATTCTGATTTTGCAGGTGAGGACACTGAGGCTCAGAGCAGTCCAGTTGCCCAACTGAAAGGGACTAGAGCTGGAGTTCAGCTGCAGGCTGTATGACTCCAGAGAGCATGTCCCTAATTACCAAGCCACATGATCTTTCTGGAAGTGAGTGCTGAAATGAAAAAATAAATCAGGCATGGTGGCTCAAGCCTGTATTCCCAGCACTTTGCGAAGCCAAGGTGAGCGGATTGCCTGAGCTCACAGGTTCGAGACCAGCCTGGGCAACTTGGCAAGACCTCACCTCTACAATAAATCAAAAAATTAGCTGGGCATGGTAGTGCATGCCTGTAGCTCTGGCTACTTGTAAGGCTGAGGCAGAAGGATCATCTGAGCCCAGCAGGTCAATGCTGGAGTGGCTGTGAGCATGCTCCTGTACTCCAGCCTGGGCGATGGAGTGAGACTCCAACTCAAAAAAAAAAAAAAAAAAAAAAAAAGATAGGTATTAAGTGCCCACTGGGTGTCCTTATGGGGCCATATATATGTTTTGAGAGTGAGGGCTCTGGCCCACACTTCCTGGGTTCGATCCCCAACTCTGCCTTTTACCAACAATGTGACTTTGGGCAGGTCAAGTAACCACTCTTTGCCTCAATTTCCCTTTCTGTGAAATGTGGCAAATAAAATACCTAGTGCATAGCACTGTTGTGAGAATTCAATTAGTTAATCTATACAAAGCACTTGGAACAGGGGCTGGCAGATGGCAAATAGGTCATTCTTCTCATTGTGGTTTTATGCCAGACACTGAGACCATGGGAGTGTCCTAGCCTGACTCACCCTAAGTAATGTCCCTGGTTAGGTCCCATCACTACTGGAAGAGAGTCCTGGTCTTTTCTAGGCACTTCTGTGCTCTCTCCCAGGGGCAGCAGGGGCAGAGGAAGAAGGCAAGACACCATAGGAGGCAATCATGCTGCTTACCCAAGAATCCAGCTTGGACCAAGGAGGAAGACAAGGGCACTGAGAAGTGGGAGCCGGTTCTCCACCTTGTCCATGAGGGTCCTTGTTTGGTGATGCCAACCCCAAGTCACATTGCAGCCTCAACCTCCTGGACTCAAGCAATCCTCCCACCTCAGCCTCCCTAGTAGCTGGTACGATAGGCCTGTGCCACCACAACTGACTGATTTTTTTTTTTTAAGAGATGGAACCTTGCTATGGTTGCTCTGGCTGGTCTCAAACTCCTGGGTTCAATCAATCTTCCCACCATGGCCTCCCTAAGTGCTGGGATTACAGGTGTGAGCCACTGTGCCCTGCTAAGAACAGAGATTTATTGTCTTGCGGTTTGCGTCTCTCTCCTAGCTTCTGGTGGTTTTCTGGCAATCTTTGTTTGTTTGTTGGCTTATAGAAGTGTCACCCCGACCCTTGCCTGCATTCTCATATGGTATTCTCACTTGGTGTATGTCTGTCTCCAAATTTCCTACTTTGATAAGGACATGAGTCATAAGGGCTCTAGTAGGACTCCATCTTAATGAATTACATCTGCAAAGACTCTGTTTTCAAATAAGGTCACACTCTGAGATGCTGGGGATTGGGACTTGTACAGAAGAATTTTGAGGGACAGTCACAATTCAATCTGTAACACAGGTTTTGCCCATGCTGTTCCATTTGCTTAAAAGTCCCTTCTCAGGCTAGGCGCAGTGGCTCATGTCTGTAATCCCAGTACTTTGGGAGACTGAGGCGGGAGGATTGCCTGAGCCCACAGGTTCAAGACCAGCCTGGGCAACTTGGCGAGACCTCATCTCCACAATAAATTTTTAAAAATTGGTGGTGTGCGCCTGTGGTTCCAGCCACTCGGAAGACTGAGGTGGAAGGATCGCCTGAGCCCAATAGGATGAGGCTGCGGTGGCCGTGAGTGTGCCACTGCACTCCAGCCTAGGTGACAGAGTGAGACTCTGACTAAAAAAAAAGTCCCTTCTCTATGTTGTCCAGCAAGCAAGCATCCATTTGCTTCCAAAAGCCAGCCCAAGCACTTCTTGGTGAAGACCTTGTCTTAGTCCATTTTGCTGCTATAACAAAATACAACAAAAACTGGATAAGTGATAAACCATAGAGATTGATTTCCCATCATTCTGGAGGCTGGGATGTCCAAGATCAAGCCACTGGCATCTAGTGAGGACCTACTTGCTGTGTCCCTCACATGGTGGAAGATGGAAGGCAAAAGGAGATGCACGCTTCTCCGTCAAGCCCCTTTACAGAAGAACACCTGATCCCTTTCACGAGGAAAGAGACCTTATAGCCTAATCACCTACTAACAGTGCCACTTCTTGACATTGTCATGTTGGCAACATCTGAATCTTGCAGGGGTCACATTCAAACCATAGTGGACCTCTCAGGAGCTGAGCTAGAAGGGCTCTGCCCTCTGTGTCCCACTGTCCTTGCTCAGCTGCTGGCCAGCTCATCAAATTCTGCTCCATCCACCTGTCTTTTTGTTTCCCAGATGTCACGAGACAGTCATCTCCTCAAGGACAAGGATCGTGCCTCACTCAGCTTGGGGTACCCAGCACCTGGGCCGGGCCAGCACATAGGAGGTGGCCCCAACGGATGCCCACTACACAAATGCACACACTGAGGAGGTATTGTCTGGACACAGACTGTTCCCCTCTATACCTGACTTCTTTCTGCTCACCTGCCCTCAGGGAGTGGCCTTCAGCCAAGGCAGGTTTCTCCTGGGTAGGGGATGCAGGTGACCAAGCAGAGCTGAAAACAATGTAGTCATCATTCTTTTTTTTAGATTGGAAAATATAGTTTCTTTAAAAAGTAAATTAGAGAGAGAGAGAGAGAAGAGGAGATCCACCTCCCCAAGGTAAGGGAGGGGGCAAAGCCAGGAAGCACGGCGACAGCCATAGTTCAAAGAGCACATGGCCACATCAGAGTCTAGTAAGGCAATGGCCTAGTCATCACTCTTAATAAATGTAATTGTAAACACCATATAGGAAGTTGAATTTTTTTTTTTTTGAGTTGGAGTCTCACTCTGTTGCCCAGGCTGGAGTGCAGTGGCACGCTTATGGCCACAGCAGCCTCAACCTGCTGGGTTCAGGCAACCCTTCTGCCTCAGCCTTCCAAGTAGCTGGAACTACAGGCACATGCCACCACACCTGGCTATTTATTTATTTATTTATTGTAGAGATGAGGTCTCATAAGTTGCTCAGGGTGGTCTTGAACCCCTGGGCACAGGCAATCCTCTTGCTTCCTCCCAAAGTGCGGGTATGAGCCACCACACCTGGCTAGGAATTTAAATGATTAACTTGCTTACTTTTTTTTTTTTTTTTTAGTTGAGATCTCATTCCGTCACCCAGACTGGAGTGCAATGACATGATCACAATGATCATGGCTCACAGCAACCTCGACTTCTTAGGTTCAGGAAATACTTCCACCTCAGCCTCCCGAGTAACTGGGACTATAGGTGCATGCCACCATTCCTGGCTAATTTTTTTATTTTTTGTAGGGATGAGGTCTCCCTATGTTCCCCAGGTTAGTCTTGAACTCCTGGGCTCAAACAATCCTCCCGCCTCAGCCTCCCAAAGTGCTGAGATTTACAGGCATGAGTCACCTGTGCCTGGGAAATTAACTTGCTTGCTTTGATTATAAAACTGCTTGCTATACTGCCTGAAACATGACTTTTTTCACTAACAACCTGCCACTGTTGCCTCCCATATGATTTTTGTTTTTGTTTGTTTTTTTTGAGTTGGAACCTCACTCTGTCGCCCAGGGTGGAGTACAGTGGCATGCTCATAGCCACTGCAGCCTCGACCTGCTGGTCTCAGGCGATCCTTCCACTTCAGCCTTCCAAGTAGCTGGAACTACAGTCACCTGCCACCAAGCCTGACTAATTTTTTGATTTACTGTAGAGACGAGGTCTCACCAATTTGCCCAGGCTGGTCTCAAACCCCTGGACTCAGGCAATCCTCATGCCTCAGCCTCCCAAAGTGCTGGGATTACAGGCTTGGGCTACCAGACCTGGCGTGTTTTAAGAAACGAATGTCTTTCCCTGCTGGACCAGCGGGTGACTTCTTCGGAACAGGTAAGCATTCTGCACAAGCCCTCTCAGATTTGGGGTTACCGCCTTACAGGAAGGAAGATGAGGGAGAAGACGGAAAAGATGGCAAGAAGGAGACAAGTCATGGACATTTGTGCCCTCTGTCCACCCCCTACCCCAGAGCCTCTGTTCACCAGGGAGACATACTGGTTTCCATGATTCTGATAGAATCTCACAACACGATGTTGGGTCCACACGCAGTCTGGTTGTTGCCAGTGTCCGCTCAGAAGAGGTTGGCAGGCAGCACAGGACCAGGAAGAGAGGGGTGGAGGTCCCAGGGAACCAGGGTGAGGGGCATGCATGTAGGGGGTGCAGCAGGGGAAGGGAGCCAGAAACCCACAGGGCCGGGGCCAGCCTTCCGCAGGAGCAAACTGCAGTCCTTAAACACTCCCAAACAAATTTATGATGTAAATCTGGTTTTGAAATAATAACAATAATGAGAAATAAAAAGAGTGAGCGGGTGCGAGAGGGAGGGAAGGGGGGCTCAGCCAGGTCCCCCCCAAGGGGGGAAACGCACATGGAAAAATTGAAATTAGTTGTGACAGCTGAAATTCTCTGCTCTGCAGACGACATTTGACAGGGTACTTAAAAAAATAATAAGAAAAAGGAGAGTGGTTTGGGTCGCCTGGAAAGGGGGAGGACGGGGGATTTCAAGTGACACAAGACGCATAATTCGAGCTTCTTAGATTGCAAAAGCTCTTCTTACCTAAGGGGCCCGCTGCCTTTATTTTTATCCAAATGGCTCAATTACCGCAAAGCCCCACAGAGAAAATTACGGATGTTTGCCTCTATTTTTCTCCTCTTGTCTCGACAACTGTAGATATTTTGTTTTCCTTCTTTCTCTCTCGCTCGCTCTCTTTCTGTTTTTTTTGGCGGTTGGGGGAGGCTGAAGAGAGGGGGGTGTCCAGACAGGCAAAGGGGCCGGGCTTCTCAGTCGCTCCTCAGAGCCTGCAGCCCCCACCCTCTCGCAGTCCCGGGGCGCCCACGGCTGGGCTCTGCGTGTCCTTTGGGCATCGCCCCTTTGGCCCTCTACACGCGTCCCCGCCGTTCTTTCCTACCCTCCTCGGTTCCTCCTCCCCTCCTAGGGTCTCTCTCCTCTCCTGGGGTCTCCTCTTCTTCCCTGTCCCCTTCCTTCTGCTGTGATCTCCCTTCCCTCCTGGGCTCTCCCCTCCCTTTCTGGGGCCTCCTCTCCCCCATCCTGGGGTCTCCCCTCCTCCCTGACCCCTCCATCCTCCTGGGAGTCTCCCTCCCCTCCTGGGGTCTCCTCTTCCCCCCTTGTCTCCTCCTCTCTACTGATTTCCCCTCCCCTCCTGGGCTCTTCTCTCCCCCACTTTCCTTCTCCTTTCTGGGTCTCCCCTCCCCCCTCATCTCCTCTCCCTCCCAGGGTCTCCCCTCCCTTTCTGGGGTCTCCCCTCCTCCCTCCTGGGGTCTTCCTGCCCAGGGAGCCCTCCCTCCCCTCCCCTCCCCTCCCCTCCCCCTCCCTCCCCTCCCCTCTCCTCCCCGCCCCTTCCCTTCTCAACCAGACAGTAGACTAGGGGATGCGAGAGGTGCTCGTCTTTCAGCCTCCCCTTGGCCCCTCTTGTCATTTTCGGAACTGGCGCTCCAAGGAGCCAGGGCTGGAGGTCGCTGCTTGGCCCTCCTGCCCGCTCTGCCGGGCAAGGGGTCCTGGCCTTGCGGCCGGCTGCGACTGCACAAAAGTCTCTCCAAGGCTCTTGGGCTCGAGGACCCGGCGTCTGAGCATCCGGACCTGGGTCTGACGGTGGGACGTGTCGGGGAGGAGCTCCTGTCGGTCGCGTTCCCTTTCACTCGCCCCTCACCGTTCGCCCGCCCTGGCCTTGGTCTGGGCCCTCCAGGCCCTCTTCTGCCCTGGCTGATGCCACAGCCTCCCTGCCTCTCGCATCCCTGTCCCCCTCGGCCCCTCGCTTAGATCCCCTGAGGGCTCACTGGCCTTGGGATACAACCCCTCACGGCCTTGGATCAAAGCCAAGTCTGTCCCCAGTCACGAGGCCCTGCAGGCCCTGCACACCCTCCCCCAGCGCGGATTCCTTCTCAGTCACTGCTCAGCTGTGGGTCCTCGCCTGGCGCGCTCTCCCTCTCTCTCTTCTGTCTGGCTCTCTCTTCCTCTCTTCCTTTCTCTTTCCCTCTTTCTGCTTCTCTCCCTCCCTTCTCTCTTTCTGCCTCTCTCTGTCTCTCTCACTTTCTCTCTCACCCTCTTTCTTCCCCCCCTTTCTCTCCCTCTCACTCCTCCTCTCTCTCTCTTCCTTTCTCTCCTTCCTCCCCCCCCCTCCCTCCCTTCCCCCTTTCTCTCTGTGTCTCTCTCCACCCACCTAACCCATCACCTTCTCAAGGAGACTTCCCCTTCTCCAATCAGGCAGGTTATCTAGGCTCTTGCAGGGACAGGCGCAGCCAGGCAGAATGGAGGCCGCGGTGATGCATGTACCAAAAGTCCCAAGGGAGGGAAATGGACACAGGAATAGTCTAGATTTTTGTTTTGTTTTGTTTTGTTTTAGCTGGGGGTCTCACTCTGTTGCCCAGGCGGGAGTGCAGTGACACCTTCACGCTCATCACAGCCTTGACTTCCTGGGCTAGGCGATCCTCCTGCCTCAGTCTCCAGAGTAGCTGGAACTACAGGCAGGCACCACCACAACTGGCTATTTTTTGTAGAGGCAAGGTCTTGCTATGTGGCCTAGGCTGACCTCAAACTCAATCCTCTCCCCTGGCCTCCCAAACTGCTGTGATTAGAGGTGTGAGCCACCATGTCTGCCCAGTGATTTTTTTTTTTTTTAGTTGGAGTCTCACTCCATCACCCAGGCTGGAATGCAATGGCATGCTCATAGCCACTCCAGCGTTGACCTGCTGGGCTCTGGCGATCCTTCAGCCTCAGCCTTCCAAGTAGCCAGAACTACAGGCACATGCTACCATACCCGACTAATTTTTGATTTATTGTAGAGACAAGGTCTCACCAAGTTGCCCAGGCTGGTCTTGAACCCACAGGCTCAGGCAATCCACTCGCCTCAGCCTCCCAAAGTGATGGGATGACAGGTTGAGTCACCGAGTCCAGCCTGGCCAGTGTTTTTTAAGTTTATTTCATTTTATAGAGACGGGACCTGGCTATGTTGCCCATTGCCATGGCTATTCACAGGTGTGTTCACAGCTCACTGCAGCCCCGAACTCCTGGGCTCAAGAAATCTTTCTGCCCCAGTTTCCTGGGTAGCTGGGGCTATAAGCATGTTTTACTCACCGTGGTTGCTAGCAGCTGTCAGCTCACCCGTCCTGTCCATGGGCCTCCGCCGCCAATAATTCATCTGATGGCTGTCACCTCTGCCAGACAGCAAGTCCCCACCCACTTCCCTGTTGTAGTTGCAGGATGTCTTACATCATGGTTTGGCTTCAAAGGCTTTCAGTCAAAGGGCCTGGGTGCAAATTCCAGAATTGGTGCTCTCTGACTGGGTGACTTTGGGCATGTTATGGAGCCCTCTCCGAGCCTCAGTGCCCTTAGGCCGAGTATGGTGGCTCAGTTTGTAATCCCAGCACTTTGAGGGGTCAAGGTGAGAGAATTGCCTGATTCCATGGGTTCGAGACCAGCCTGGGCAACTTGGTGAAACCTCATCTCTACAATAAAAAATAAAAATAATAAAAATGAGACCGGGCTCGGTGACTCAGCCTGTAATCCCAGCACTTTGGGAGGCTAAGGCTAGTAGATTGCCTGAGCCCGCGGGTTCAAGACCCACCTGGGCAACTTGGCAAGACATTTTCTCTACAATAAATCAAAAATTAGCCAGGCTTGGTAGCGTGCCTGTAGTTCCGGCTACTTGGAAGGTTGAGGCAGAAGGATCGCCAGAGCCCAGCAGATCGAGCCTGCGGTGGCCAGGAGCATGCCACTGCACTCCAGTCTGGGTGACGGAGTCAGACTCCAACTCAAAAAAAAAAAAAAAAAAAAATAGCTGAGCATGGTGGCGCATGTCTGTAGTTCCAGCTACTTGGAAGGCTGTGGCGGAAGGATCGTCTGAGCTGCCGTGACCTTGAGCATGACACTGCACTCCAGTCTGGGCAACAGAGTGAGATTCTGACTCAAAAAAATTTTTTTTTAGTTTTAATTAAATTAAAAAAGAATTTGTTTTGAGTCGGGATCTCACTCTGTCGTCCAGACTAGAGAGCAGTGGCATGATCACGACTCACCACAACCTTGACTTCCTGGACCCACGTGACCCTTTCTCCTATCCTCCTGAGTAGCTGGGACTATACACATGTGCCACCACGTCTGGCTAATTTTTAATTTTTTTTTTTTGTAGAGAAGGGATCTTGCTATGTCACCCATGTGGGTCTTAAATTCCTAGGCTCAAGCCATCCTCCCTTCTCAGCCTCCCAAAGTTCTAGGATTACAGGAATGAGCAAGTGTGCCCTTTACCACCCTCCACCCCACATTTTTTAAAATTTAGAGACCAGGCTGGTCTCGAATTCCTGGCTTCAAGAAATTTTCCTGCCTCAGCCTCTTATAGTGCTGGGTTTGTAAGCATGAGCCACCCCGCCAGGTCAGAAGTCTTGACTTTTTGTAAACTTGCATATCTGGGGAACACTACTTGAAATGAGTATTCCATTAGAAAAGATGCTTGAATAATTTTTTCCTCTTTAAGAAATGCTGTAACTAACCCAGGAAAGATCAATGAACTCCCCATGCAGAGATAATCTATCATAAAAACATCACTGGTCTCACACTTCCAGAGGGAATGCAGGGCTATGAGTGTGAGGGGCACACTCCACGCCCACTTAACTCGTGGGACCCTGACTCAAAATAAAAAAGTCAAATGTCTGATCAGCGTGTATAAGGCACACCATGGAGCAGCCAGCTGACCACCCCCTCCCCTCACCCCTCAGCCCTGTCCCACTCTGTGCCTTCTACTCAGAATGGCCCATGCTTCTCTCCTGTGACTAACTCACACCTTTGACCCCGTGTGGGTTTGTGTTCAGGTTAATTCAACATCAGGATTTCAAAATAATGTAACCGGGCCAGGCACGGTGGTGCACACCTGTCATCCCAGCACTGTGGGAGGTTGAGGCAGGAGGATGACTTGAGCACAGGAGTTCAAGACCAGCTTGGGCAACATAGCAAGAGCTTGTCTCTACAACAAATTAAAAAAACCACCAGGCATGGTGACTAGTGCCTATAGTCCCAGCTACTTGAGAGGCTGAGGCAGAAGGATCATCTGAGCCCACGAGGTCAAGGTTGTAGTAAACCATGATTGTGCCACTGCACTCCAGCCTGGGGGACAGAGTGAGACCCGACTCAAAAACGCCCCACAAAAAACAAAAAACAAAAGCCCCACAAAACACACTAAAATCTCAAATAATGCAGCGTCATGGAAAATGTGCCACAGGGTCAGACCTATCAGAGCCATCGGATCATGGGCTAGCCCCTTCTTGTGCTGGGCTGGGTAAGGCCCTGCAGTGGCTGGGAGCCAGGTTGCTCCCAGGGGGGAACAGCAGAGCCTGGAAATGAAGGTGCCCAGGATGTCAGATGACGGAGGAGGCAGGGAAGACAGGCAGGAGGTGCCCTGCCAAACAGAGGGAGGAGGCAGTGGGGGTCTCCGGGGATGGTGACAAGCAGGGATGCTGGACACACAGTGACCACCCTGAGACCCCAACCCAGCCATCTCCAGGAAATGCCACGAAGCCCACAGTGCCAGTGTGAGTGACTCTGTGGGATGCGGCAGGGAGGGCAGGGACAGGAACAGGGCTCCTGTTAGAGTGGCCAAGGTGGACTTTTCTCTCCCAGGCCAGGCATTACATCCCAAGATTCAGAGTGACCGCCCACAGTCAAGGGCAGGGAAGCAGGGAGGTTCCAGCAGACATCCATCAGGTCACCGCAGAGCTGGGGTCCAAAGCTGGGAGGAAGGAGCAGCAGAGGTGCCTCAGCTAGGTGTGGTGGCATGTGCCTGTAGTCCCAGCTACTTGGGAGGCTGAAGCTAGAAGATTGATTGAGTCCAGGAGTTCTGGGCTGTAGGGCACTATGCTGATCGAGTGTCGGCACTAAGTCCAACATGGTGACCTCCTGGGAGCCAGGGACCACCAGGTTGCCTAAGAAGGGGTGAACTGGCCCAGGTCGGAAACAGAACTGGTCAACTCTTGTGCTGATCAGTAGTGGGACTGCACCTGTGAATAGCCACTGCACTCTAGCCTGGGCAGCATAGCAAGACCCTGTCTCCAGTCTGGGCAACAGCAACATAAGAAGACCCTATCTCTAAAAAAAAAAAAAGTTTCCTTGCCACCAGGTTACCAATCTTTGCTGTGGAGGCCAGAATGAACCCAGATCCAGAGTGGGGGCTCAGTAGGTGTGTCCCACTTTGTGGGTCCCACCACCCCCATAGTGGAGTCAGGAGAGTGTCCGAAGGTGAGACCCGGACAGGACCAGCTCCCATCCTCAATGCAGCCCGCCAACACCTGCTTCGTCCCTTCTCTCCAGCACATCCTTGAGCCGTGCCTTCTTCAGAGACCTCTCCTGGCTAGGGGCAGGGTGTGTCACCCTGATGACATGGGTGCCGACGGCAGCCCAGGCCAGAGCCCTACAGCCTGGAAGGCCTCAGGGTTGTGGGCCGTTCACAGGGTGGCAGGCAGATGGCTCTGTCCTCTGCCTACTTGGGAGGGGATGGTGAACACAGGTGCGAGAGCCTCAGGCCCTGGGTTCATATCCTGCCTCCGCTGGTCGGTTGTGAGTGTCTGGCAGGTGACCTCACCACTAAGTCTCAGTTCTCTCACCTGTAAAACGCGTGACTGTGGAGATTCGATGAGAAGGAAGTGCCTGGGGACTGATTCTGGCGATGGCTGCTGTGTTAGTTAGCCAGTGCCACATTGGGGCCAGGCGTCTGCCCTTAAGGGAATTGGCTGGGGTAAGAGTATGTCTGCTCTGTGGCCACAGGCAGGGGCCAAGACCAAGGCCAAGGGGCAGAATCCTGAGACCCAGAAAGGGGAGACTTAGGCAATGCCACCCACGATCACAAGTAGGGTTGGGACCAGGACAGAGAAGCTTCAAGGCAGGAACAACTAAACATGCCCTCCCTAGAGTCCAGAACCAGAGGGCAGGAGGGTGGGGCTCGCCTGAGATTTCTCACAACAAATGAATCATCAAACTCAGATCAAGCCTCTCCTGGCCGAAAGCATCCCCCAGCCTGCAGGAGCGGTTTCAAACACGTTTGCAGCAGAGCTCTTCAAATGAAAGCCTACACTGAACAACCAATGAAAGCCTGCTTTCCTGAGATGGGGGGTGGGGCTGGGTGAGCCATCTCAGCTTGACTTACCTTCCCCAGAGTCCCAAGGTGCCAGGAGGAACCCGGGGGTTTCCAGGGAGCTCAGTTTGAACTGTGGGCCTAAAGCTTGAGTCCAAATGCATGATCAGCTGGGCGCAGAGGTTCGCGCCTGTCATCCCAGCACTTTGGGAGGCCGAGGCTGGAGGACTGCTTGAACCCAGGAGTTTGAGACCAGCCTGGGCAACATAGTGAGACCTCATCTCTACAAAAATAAAAAAATGAGCTGGGTATGGTGATGTGTGCCTGTAGTCCCAGCTATTCGGGAGGCTGAGTCCAGGAGGTAGAGGCTGTGGTAGCTGTGATTGTGTGCTACTGCACTCCAGTCTGGGTGAAAGAGTAAGACCCTGACTCCACAAAAATGTCAAATGCCTGATCAGCGTTTATAAGGCACAAAACTGAGTGGCCAGCTGACCAGTCCTTCCCCTCACCTCTCAGCCCTGTCTCACTCTGTGCCTTCCACTCAGAATGGCTCATGGTTCTCTTGCTGTAACTTACACCTTTGGCTGACTTGTAAGCTGTTCCCTCCTCTTTGATGATTTTGCCTGCTTTCGACTCGTCTAACTCCTATGCATCCTTTGTCAAGCATCATTGCCTCCAGGGAGCCTTCCCAGGTCTCCCTGTCCTGGACATTCCTTGATGAGAGCTTTATCTTCTGTCGTGTACCCTCAGAGTTGTGCAAGGAAGCAAACCCCTGCAGGAGTTCAGACCCCGAGCCTTGCTCTCAGAGTCTCAGGTTCAAACCTCAGTTCTCATCTCGCCTGCCGTGGTTCCTTGGGTAAGCTTGCCTGAATTTCCTCATCAGCAACATGGGAGTATTAACAACACCTTCCCAGTCATGCGCGGTGGCTCATGTCTGAAATCCCAGCACTTTGGGAGACCAAGACAAGAGGATTGCATGCGTCTAAGAGTTCAAGACCAGCCAGGGCAACAAGGTGAGACCTCATCTCTACAAAAAAAAAGGCAGGTGTGATGGCATGTGCCTGTAGTCCGAGCTAACTGGGAGACTGAGGCAGGAGGATCGCCTGAGTCCAGGAGGGCGAGGCTGTGGTGAGCCGTGATCATCCCACTGCACTCCAGCCTAGGTGACAGGGTAAGACTCTGACTCAAAAAAATAAAAAGATATCACTATGTTGCCAAGATTAATCTTAAACTCCTGGGCTCAAGCGATCCTCTCACCTCGGCTTCCCAAAGTTCTAGGATTACAGTCGTGAGTGACCATGCCCAGTCTGGAGTACCCCAGTTTTATAAAGAGGGGGCCTCCTATTCCAACTCTGCTGTGAACTACTTGAGGCTGCTTGAAAATAATCTCGCTGTTTTTTCCTCTCTCACCTTTCTGTACTGACGAGATTTTTCATAACAACCATGTTACTTTGAAAATCAGAAAAAACAAGTCATTTTCGGTTACAAAATAAATTTTAAAATTATACACACAGGAAAATTAAAATAAAGTTTACAAAAAAAAAAGAAAAGAGGCATCAAGATTAAAAAATGAAGGGGATGGTAATTATACCAGAAGTACAGAAAGAATGAGGGCTTGGGGGGGGTTGAGTCACCTCACTCTGTCTCCAGGCTGGAGTGCAGTAGCACAATCACGGCTCACCGCAGCCTCGACCTCCTCCTGGCCTCACACAATCCTTCTGCCTCAGGCTCCCAAGTAGCTGGGACCACAGGTGCATGCCACCACACCTGGTTATTTTTTTGTAGAGATGAGGTCTCACTCTGTGCTCAGGCTGGTCTAGAACTCCTAGGCTCAAACAATCCTCCCGCCTCGGTCTCCCAAAGTGCTGGGATTCCAGGCATGAGCAACTGCACCCAGCCTTGAGCAAGTTACTTTGATGAATGATTCACCTCGACTTGGAGCTTCCAAAGACAAGGCCAAAAGGGAAACTGGCAGGGGTGGAAGAGGGGGGTTGAAAAATAACGCACAGGGTGGACAGGAGGAGTGAGGGCAGTGCGGAAGTCAGGACAGCAGCTCCTGTTTGTTGAGCGCTTGTCTAAGCCTAGTGCCTTGTCGAAACCTCTCTGTGTTGCTCTGGGGAGGTATCGCCCCCACCCTTGCTGTGCAGATGAAGGAATCCAGCACTGTACCTGAAGTCTAGAAGCAGGAAGTGGCAGAGGTGGGCTTCGCACCTGGGCTGCTCAGACCCTGAACCATCACGTGCCAGCCACGTCCGTGCCTCTCCCACCTCTGACAAAGTGGCGGGAGGAGACTGCATCCTGGCCAGTCGACAGCGCTGTTTTCAAGTGCAATTGTGGGAGGGGAGGCCTGAGGACTTGCCATCCTTCTGTCAACCTGACAGCTGAGAGCCGCTGCCCTAATGGAGTCCTGACACAGTGCATGGTGGTGACAGTTGAGCCCAGAGATGGCAGGGCGCATTGTGGGTGACAGAGGGGACAGGCCACTGGCAAACCTGTAATCCTCTGATTTCTTTCAGGATGCAGCACTTAACCCCTGCCTCTCCAGTAGATCCAATGAGAGAAGGGTTCTTAAGAACTAAAGAGTAAAAATGTAAAATGTAAATAAAAATTTAAAAGGCTGGGTGTGGTGGCTCATGCCTGTCATTCCAGCACTTTGGGAGGCTGAGGCTGGAGAAATGCTTGAGCCCAGGAGTTTGAGACCAGCCTAGGCAACATAGCGAGGACACATCACTACAAATAAAAAATTAAAAAATGAGCCAGACATGGTGGCACGTGCCTGTCCCAGCTACTAGGAGGCTGAGGCAGGAGGATCGCCTGAGCCGGGAGGTTGAGGCTGCCACTGTACTCCAACCTGGGCGACAGAGTAAGACTCTGACTCAAAAAATAAGGAATAATTAATTATTAAGTAAACAATAAAAAATAAAAGAACGGGTTGGGCTTGGTGACTCAACCTGTCATCCCAGCACTTTGGGAGGCCGGGTGAGGGGATTGCCTGAGCCCATGGGTTCGAGACCAGCCCGGACAACTTGGCAGGACCTCATCTCCGAAATAAATCAAAAAATTAGTCGGGCATGATGGTGCATGCCTGTAATTCCAGCTACTTGGAAGGCTGAGACAGAATCATTACCGGAGCCCGGCAGATCGAGGCTGCGGTGATCATGAATGTGCCACTGCACTCCAGTCTGGGCGACAGAGTGAGACTCCAACTCAAAAATAAATAAATAGCCGGGCTCGGTGGCTCAGCCTATAATCTCGCGCCTTTGGGAGGCTGAGGTGAGTGGATTGCCTGAGCCCGCGGGTTCGAGACCCACCTGGGCAACCTGGGGAGACCTCATCTAAATGAGCCGGGCGTGGTAGCGCGTGTCTGTAGTTCCAGCTACTTGGAAGGCTGAGGCGGAAGGATCCCCGGAGCCCAGCAGGTCGAGGCTGCGGTGGCCGGGAGCGGCCACTGCACTCCAGTGTGGGTGACAGAGTGAGACTCCAACTCAATAAATAAATAAATAGATAGATAGATAAAAGAACTACAGCAGGAGCACTGGACCCGCCATCTCCCAACAAGAGAGAGAACAGGGAGGATCAGGCCTTTCTGTCACCCAGTCTGGGCAGTTGGAACAGGGGAGCGTTTCTGCTCTTGAACCCTGCCCTCCAACTCCTTCACCACATGGAAGCCACGGGGGTCTTTGAAAAAGATACCTCGCTGTCCCCATCCCTTCCATGGCTCCTGCTGCCCTCAGGATAAAGCCACGCTCCCCGTGTGTCCTTCTGACCTGGCCCATGTCACTCCTCCAGCCCTCCCCCCGGCTCCCGTCACGCTGGCCTCCTTCCTGGTCCTCCAATTCAGCCCTGCCTCAGGATCTTTGCATACTCTGCTCCTGCCCACTGCGACGGTGTCTCTGCCCACACCCTGGGGTGGCTAGGCTCTCATCCTTCAGTTCTTAGCTTAGCCCACTCCACTTTCCAAGGCTGCATCAGGGTAGCCTGTTTGGGGCCCCAGCAGTGCCTGCCTGTCCTTCAGACTGTGAACTCCTGAGGGCAGGGCAATGTGTGTGCTCACCAGCTCTAAGATCTAGGCACCACCTCAGTGAATTCTCACAGCACCTGATTAGGGCATGCGTGGTTTTATCCCATTTTCCCTAAGAAGAAACATGCTCAGAGAGCCTGAGGCTGCAGGTCAGCCAGCCAGTCTGCAGCAGAGCCAAGATATTATTTTTCTGAGTTGAGGGTCTCACTCTGTAGAGACGGGGTTGGTCTCGGACTCCTGGGCTCAAGTGATCCTCCCACTGCAGCTTCCCAAACTGCTGGGATGACGGGCGTGAACCACCGCGCCTGGCCAGAGGCAGGATTTGAACCTGGGTCCACCGGAAACTCATGGTGTACACCATGCAGGCTTTGGGAGCTGAAAGAGACCTGAGAAGCCGATAATGGGGTGGGCAGGGAATCTAGGCCCAGAGACAGGGACAGGGACTCCCCTAGGGAGCTGGGAGAGAGTCCTGCCCTCCTGGCCCCCACGTCCCCAGCCTCCAGACCCATATTCCTCCTAGCCCTCCACCGAATAAGCAGAGCTGCCCCTTCTCTCCCTGTGGAGCTCATGCCCGAGCGAGGGCTGGGCACCCTTCCTAGGAGCTGGGCTCTGGCTGGGGGTTGCAGAGGGGCCTCTACCCTCCCCACCACCCCCCACCCCAGCCCTGCTGGCAGCTGCTCAGCACAATTAGCCAACAAGTGGTTGTTTTGTGGAGTTACTGCTGATGTGTTTTAAGTGGCTTTCTGAGTGGGAAACGTTCGGTAGGAGAGTCAGGCAGACAAAGGCGCGCGAGTGCATTAGGTTTTATCGGTCTGCTTTGCACACATCTGACATCACTCTTTCAAGCAAGTTCTGTTTAGCCCTGGGAGAATGATAAAGAGACAAGAGGGAGGGCTGCAGCAGCAGACACGCGCGCTCTCCATCTCACCCCCTCCCCTGCACATGCACCGGCTGCCCGTCCTCCCCCCAGTGGAGGCATAATGGCCGGAGACATTGGAGCAAACTGTCCGACAGATGGGGCCCGCCCTGCTCTGAAGGGGAGGCTCCGTCTGCAAATCAAGCCTTCAGGTGAAATAGAATAACTGAAGTAGCCCATTATTGTGCCGTGAGAGGGTAATGCGTCTGCCGGTTCCTAATGGCTGCCCAGTTGCCAGAGAATGAAACCTCTTCTGATCCACAGACGTTCCAAGGACAAAAGTCAGCAGAGAAGATGGCAGAGGGAATGGGAAGGAGGGATCTCCCACCCCCCTCGCACCCCCCTCTGAGGCTTGGACAAAGGGTTTGTCTCTGGGGCCACCTTCGGGCTCAGGGCTTCAGCCCCAGGTTTAGGAGCAAGAACAAGTTACTTGAGAGAAGGGTGTTGAGAGGGGATGCTGGGGGAGGGGGCATTTCTGGGAGGATGCAGGAGAGTGGCAGGCAGGCACTGGTCACATGGGGGGCACCGCTGGCGGGGGGCTGCTGAGAGAACAGCTTTCCTGGTGCCCAGATTCCATGTGGCCATCCTCAGCCCTTTCTCCTAGGCCTCAGTATCTACTTCCTTAGAAGGAGGGGAGGATTTGTTTTATTCTGTGGCCCGTCTACCTGTCCGCCCATTTGCCTGAACACCCATCCAAATAGTCATTTATGTAATAAACCTGTTATTTGTTTTTTATATTTTGAGTCGGAGTCTCACTCTGCCACCCAGGCTGGAGCGCAGTAGCACGTTCCCAGCCACCGCAGCCTTGACCTGCTGGGCTCAGGCGATCCTACCGCCTCAGTCTTCCACGTAGCTGGACCCACAGACGCATGCCACCATGCCCAGCTAGTTTTTGTGATTTATTGTAGAGACGAGGTCTCACCAAGTTGCCCGGGCTGGTCTTGAACTCCTGGGCTCAGACAATCCTCTCGTCTCAGCCTCCCAAAGTGCTGGGATTGCAGGCTGAGCCACCGCGCCTGGCCACGTTATTTATTTATTTAGGCAATTAACAAATAGGGCAGTCCCCAGACCAGAATAGGTTCAGAGAGACACTTAGAATGATTTTTTAAATTTTTGAGTCAGGGTCTCACTCTGTCACCCAGGCTGGAGTGCAGTGACACGATCACAGTTCACCACTGCCTCCGCTTTCTGGCCTCAGGCAATCTTTCCATCTCAGCCTTCCAAGTAGCCAGGACTACAGGCAAGTGCCACAGCTAAGTTTTTTATTTTTTGTAGAGATGAGGTCTTGCTATATCACCCAGGCTGTTCTCAAACTCCTAGGTTTAAGCCATCCTCTCTCTTGGCCTTCCAATGTGCTGGGATTACAGGTGTGAGCCACCATGCCCAGCCAATATGTTTGTTAATAAATTGATCGCTTGATTTCTTTCTTTCTTTTTTTTTTTTTTGAGAAGGGGGTCTTACTCTGTCACCCAGGCTGGAATGCAGTGGCATGATCACAGTTCACTACAACCTTGACCTCCTGGGCTCAGGCCATCCTTCTGCTGCAGCCTCCCAAGTAATGGGACTACAGGCCCGTATAACTGTTCCTGGCTAATTATTCTGATGTTTTGCAGAGACAAGTTCTCGCTATGCTGCCTAGGCTGGGCTCAAGCTCCTGGGTTCAAACAATCCTCCCACCTTGGCCTCCCAAGGTGTTGGGATTATAGGCATGAGCCACTGCACCTGGCCACATTGATTAATTTCTAACTGATCATGCTAGAGGTCAAAAACGTCAATACCCTTTGTAGCAGACAGATCCTGACGTGACCCCCACTCATTTTCAATCCTTGGTGCTTATACCCTGTGCAGTCCCCTCCTCTTGACTGTGGGTGGGGCCAGGGATTTGCTTTTTAGCCTAGAATATGACAAAACAAAAGAAGTTTTGCAGATGCAAATGGTTGATTTTGAGTGCATCGAAAGGGTAGGCCGGACTTAGGTAAAACCTAAGAGAGAGACTTACTGGCTTGCAGAATCCTCTGAGAGACAGTCACATGGCAGAAGACGCCATTGGCTCACTGAATCTGGCCGACAAGGGCAAGACCTCGGAAGAAGACCTGCTCTTCAGAAATGAATGCAGCTGGCCAATACCTCGATTACAGCCTGATGAGACTCTAAGCAGAAGACCATTCAACTGTGCCCAGACCCCCAACTCACGGAAACTGGGAAATAATAAATGTATGTTGTTTTAAGCTGCTCTGTTTGTGGTCATTTTCTGTGTAGCAATGGTAGCTAATATGTAGCTGGAGTGATGGGGCATGCTGGGAATGCTCCATAGCTGGACATAACCACTTGGAGAGTGGTTATGTGGTGCATTCATCAAGCTGTATGCCTAAGATCTTAGCCATGCACAGTGGCTCATACCTGCCATCCCCACACTTTGGGAGGTTGAGGTGGGAGGATTGCTGGAGTCCAGGAGTTGGAGACCAGCCTGGGCAAGATAGTGAGACCTCGTTTCTTCAAGAAATAAAAAAATTAGGCATGGTGGCACACGCCTGTGGTCCCAGATACTCAAGAGGCTGAGGCAGGAGGATCGCCTGAGCCCAGGAGGTGGGGCCACGGTGAGCTGTGATCGTGCCACTGCTCTCCATCCTGGGCGACAGAGTGAGACTCTGACTCAAAATAAAATAAAACAAAGACTTTTACATTGTTTAGTTTGTACCAAGTCTTTGCAACCTAGTGTGTGTTTCACACTCACAGCACACCTCCATCAGGATTGGCCGTGTTTCAGCTGCTCAAAGGCTACATGTGGCTGACACCTACCATTCTGGACAGTGCAGCTTGAGACCTGGGGGTCTGAGGTCCCATGTTGCTCACTGCTGCATTCAGCTCAGTGTCCGGCACATCCTAGATGCTCAACAAATGCTTGTGCAATGAAGGAATGGGTGGTGGCTATCACAGGGCCAGGCACTGTGCTGGGTCCCGTCATAATCCTTTAATCTTTGTGCAAGTGTTGAAGTGTGGACTGGGTGAGGTCTGTAATCCTAGCACTTTGGCAGACTGAGGCAGGAGGATTGCTTGAACCCGAGAGTTTGAGACCAGCTTGGGCAACATAGCAAGACCTCATCTCTATAAAAAAAAAATAAAAAATAAGTTTAAAAAAAAAGGCATGGATAAGCTGGGCGTGGTAGTACATGCCTGTAGTTCCAGCTACTTGGAAAGCTGAGGCGGAAGGCTCGCCTGAACCCAGCAGGTTGAGGCTGCAGTGGCCATGAACGTGCCACTGCACTCCAGTCAGGGTGACACAGTGAGATCCCAGCTCAAAAAAAAAAAAATGGAGTGGAAAAAATTATGACTTTCAAGCTGCCATCCCAGAATCCCTTGAGGGAGGGATGTTGGGTTTTGAATCTTGGATTGGCAAGAGCCAAGCAACCCAGATCTCTAGTCTGCTCTGCATGGAGACAAGAAGGAACAGGATGGGGGAGGGGCAGGGAATGGTGGGTAGGATCTCCGACCCATCCAGTTGCCCTCCTGGCACAGTGTCCAGAGTTTGAAGTTCCCTGGGTCACATGGCATGAGCCACTCCTCCTTCCCAAGCCTCCGTGGTCTCTTGCACACACCAAGGCCTAAGGCAGTGGGGTGGCTTTTTGTGGGCGTCGCAGAAGGCATCTGTGCCTCTGCCAGGTCTGCTGGGGCAGGCAGCAGGGAGGGGCAGGCTTTTCCCAACTTACGAGAAACAGCAAGGAGCAACTCAAGCCCTTCCTTCACAGATGCTGCCTAGCGGATGCCTCCACCATTCCCTCCCTAGGAAGGTGCCCACAGGCTTGCAATTTACAGGTACACAACAGAGATTCTGCAAAGTTCAGAGATTTGCCCAAAGGTCCTTGGCCAGAAAGATACAGACTCAAGCTGAACTCAGGCTGGAGTGACTCACAGAGCTTCCAAGAAAGCACAGGGAGATGGCAGCCCCACTATCACCCCCTCACCCCACAGAGGAGGAAGCAGCTGTCCCAGGGTGGAGTTGCAAAGGCTCAGGGCTCAAGCCCCAGGCCAGGTCCAGGACAACGTGGTCCAGGTGAGCTGTGAGCTTCCAGCCCCAGCACATGCAGCACTGGGCTGCTCAGAGCCAACGGCATGGCCTCAGGAGGAAGACTACCTTTCTGGTGCCTGGAGTGTCCTCTCCTCTGCTGCTTTCAGGAGGGATGGATTTCACTTTCTTTTAATTTAATTCATTGATTTCTTCTTTTTTTTTTTGAGTTGGAGTCTCACTCTGTCGCCCAGACTGGAGTGCAGTGGCCGCTTCCGGCCACCGCAGCCTCGACCTGCTGGGCTCCGGCGATCCTTCCGCCTCAGCCTTCCAAGTAGCCGGAACTACAGGCACGCGCTACCACCCCCAGCTAATTTTTGATTTATTGTAGAGACGGGATCTTGCCAAGTTGCCCGGGTGGGTCTCGAACCTGCAGGCTCAGGCAATCCACTCGCCTCGGCCTCCCAAAGTGCTGGGATGACAGGCTGAGCCAATGAGCCCAGCCAATATTCTTTTATTTTTTAAGACGGGAGTCTTGCCATGTTGCCTAGGCTAGTCTTGAACTCCTGGGCTCAAATGATCCTCCTGCCTTAGCCTCTCAAAGTGCTGGGATAACAGGTTGGAGCCTCTTTGCCTGGCTGATGGCATTTTCTTGACAGGAGTTGGCATGTCCTGTTCTGAAATTACTTCAAATACTTTTTTTTTTTTTTTTTTTTTTGAAGTCTCACTCTGTCGCCCAGATTGGAGTGCAGTGGCCACTCCCGGCCACCGCAGCCTCGACCTGCTGGGCTCCGGCCATCCTTCCGCCTCAGCTTTCCAAGTAGCTGGAACTACAGGCGTGCTCTACCACGCCCGGCTCATTTTTGATTTATTGTAGAGATGAGGTCTCGCCAAGTTGCCCAGATGGGTCTCGAACCCGCGGGCTCAGGCAATCCACTCACCTCGGCCCCCCAAAGGGCTGGGATTACAGGCTGAGCCACCGAGCCTGGCCTTCAAATACTTCTTGAAAGCTATCCTTCTTTCCTTCCTTCCTTCCTCCTTCCTTCTTCCCTCTTCTTCCCTCCTTCCCTCCGTCTCCCCCTCATCTCAGGCCTTTACTTTAGAGACCTTAACGTGTGTGTACACACACACACACACACACACACACACACACACACACACACACACGCTTCCTCACTGAACTCCAGGAGGTCGTGTACACCAGCACTTCTCAAACCTGGACAGCATATGAATGAGCTGGGTCTTGTTACAAGGCAGACTGATCAGCAGGTCTGGAGGACAAGGGCTCAACCTCCACCTTCCTTGGAGGCTCCCAGGCAGCCTGCCATTCCTGGACCTGCTTGGTGCAAGAGGCTGGAGAGTCACCTGCACTTCCTACTGGCTCAGGCTGGGGGTGGGGTAAGCTCACAGGAGGCCAAGGATACCCTTGCACCCGGGGTCCTCCTGTCTTGTTACTCTTCCTCCCCAAACAGAGGTTGCTGGGTTTTTGTTTTTTTGAGTCAGAGTCTCACTCTGTCACCCAGGCTGGAGTGCAATGGCACCCTCCTGGGCACCCCAGTGTCGACCCGCTGGGCTCCGGCAATCCTTCTGCCTCAGCCTCCCAAGTAGCTAGAACTACAGATGCACACTACCACACCTGGTGAATTTGTTTTTATTTATTGTAGAGAAGAGGTCTTGCCAAGTTGCCCAAGCTGGTCTCAAACCCCTGGGCTCAGGCTATCCTCTTGCCCCTGCCTCCCAAAGTGCTGAGATTGCAGGTGTGAGTCACCACGCCCTGCCTAAGCTACTATTCTTTCTAGGGGAGCAAAGGGGTCTGCTCACAGGGCAGCTTGGTGCCTCTGTTCCCCCGACTCCCACCCCCCGTGGGATGTGGTGACTGAGCCAGGAGGCTGCCTTGAAGGTCGGTTTCTGTCACACATGGTGTCAAAGACAGGAACACCACCCTAGCAGCACACTGGGTCCCCCACCATCCTTCCCAAAGACTTGGGCTTTTTGAGGGGCCTACGATATCCCAAATACCAAGACGGCTCTACAAGATTCCACAGGAGAAGGCAGACGCACTGAGCAGAGAGAGATCCTTCTGGGGAAACCGGAGACTTCCTTGAGCTCGCTTTGTGACTTTGGGGAGTCCCTCAGCCTCAGTTTCCCCATCTGAACCCTAGACTAATTTTTGATTTATTGTAGAGACGAGGTCTTGCCAAGTTGTCCGGGTGGGTCTCGAACCTGTAGGCTCAGGCAATCCACTCGCCTCGGCCTCCCAAAGTGCTGCTCACTAGGGCCCTGACTCAGCAGCCCCCGCTCCTGCAGGCTTGTGTGTGAGATGCTTTGGGGGAACAGCAGACTTGCCCAGAGCCATCTGAGCTCATGTGCACAGACGCCGGCTCTGTGGCTGTCAGGGTGGGATTTCTGGTGGGGGGTGTCTCCTCTCCTGTCCTCAGTGGCCCACAAGGGGCTGTTTTTCACAGTGCCATTGATCCAGCTAAACCAGGGAGCTGCATTACGTCCCCTCCGGAGGTCAGGGGTCCGGCAGCCCAGCTGGTAAATCGCCCGGTGGCTGTGTCTTAAAGGTCTGCCGTGTGTTTGGGTTCCTTGGGGCTTGGGAGCGGCTGCGGAAGTGTGATACGGCTCTGGGGGCCGGCGGGGGCAAAGGGCTCCAGCCCAGGGAGGGACAAACAGGTCGATGGGAAACTGCCATGACCCAGTGACCCCGGAGATGGCTTCAAACCGTGTTCTTAACGTGCCCTAGTAAATCTGGGGTGGATCTGCCTCTCCTGGGACAGTGGGGACAGTGGCGACAGGGACAGGAGGAGGCAGTGAAGGTGCTGCCAGAGGAGAGCAAGATGGTGGCCAAGTGGCCCATGCAGGTATCCACCAGCTGCAGGCTGGGTTCGAGCTGCTCTCCTATATTGCCACATAATGAGGGCACGGCACTCTACAGTTTGCACCGTACTTCCCATATCCTGTCCTTGCTGGAGCAGACGGTGGGGAAGACGGACTCAGATTTGGCCAGGTGGCTCACCCTGCAGGTGCCAGAGCTTTTGAGGGGCGGCAAGTGGATCAGTCTAACTGGGGGACAAAATCCAAGAGGGGTCTGGACAGGTGAGGGCCCCAGAGGTGGTCAGGGACCCGCTTCAGGCCTTAAGGAGCCTCAGGAGGGTCTCAGCTCAGGCGATGGAGGAGAAGTGACATGATGCAACTGTGGATTCCAGAAAGCTCACACCAGCCTCTGTTTGCAGTCAAAGGAGAGGCTGGTGTGGTAGCAATGATGTCCCACCATCTTCCCAGGCACTTACTTGCAGGCCCTGGAGTCATAGACCCGGGTTTGAATCCCGTCTCTGCCCTGACTGGCCATGTGGATGTGGGAACATGACTTTTCCTCACCACAATCTCGACCTTCTGGGCTCAGGCGATCCTCCCGCCTCAGCCTCCCCGGTAGCTGGGGCTACAGATGTATGCCACCACAGCCGACTACTTTTTAAAATTTTAGAGATGAGGCCTCCTTTCTGAGCTACAGTTTCCCCTATCTGTGCCTTTATGGGTATTACAGGTCTCAGGACTCTCCGGGCTGCCCTCGGAGAGGGTCAACAAGAGATACAAGAGACAAAACCATCACACCTGCCCTGATCCTGGAGGCCAACCCAGCTGGGCTGCAGGCACACACTGTGGGGTGTGGGAGACGTCTGGCCGTTTTTCCCCCTGGCTTTTGCCCTCTTTCTGGGGGTGGGATCAAGGTCAAGGAGGAGCCACCCCCCTCGGGTCCCCCTGGTGGCCTTAAGTCCTTGCTGGACCGGGGCAGCCCCGTGGGGTGGGGTACATACAGAGACTGGCAGTCCCAGGCTCCAGCCCGGGCCATGCTATGACTGGGCTTGGCATTCAGGGTGTGCCCCTTTGCTCTCAGGCCTCAGTCTCCCATTTGTACAATGATTGACATTTCTCAAATATAACAGGCACACCTGGTGGCCCACCAGATGATTTGGGAATAATATTGGCCCCGGTTACAACACACGTGCCCTCCTTTTCATTCTCTGTTCCTTCCCGTTACATCAGGGAGACTTGACTTAGTGCCTTTTTTTTCTGAGTTAGGCTGTCACTCTGTCGCCCTGACTGGAGTGCAGTGGCACACTCACGGCCACTGCAGCCTCCACCTGCTGGGTTCAGGGGATCCTTCCACCTCAGCCTTCCAAGTAGCTGGGATTACAGGCACGAGCCACCATGCCCAGTTAATTTTTTTATTTATTGTAGAGACGAGGTCTCACCAATTGCCCAGGCTAGTCTAGACCCTCTGGCCTTAGGAAATCCTCTTGCCTCAGCCTCCCAAAGTGCTGGGATTACAGGCTTCAGTCACTGTGCCTGGCCGTGCCTTTTTTTTTTTTTTTGAGTTGGGCTCTCACTCTGTCACCTAGGCTGGAGTGTAGTGGTATGATCATGGTTCACCACAGCCTCATCCTCCTGGACTCAGAGATCCTCCCACCTCAGCCTGCTGAGTAGCTGGTACTACAGGTGCATGCCACCACACCCAATTGATTTTTAATTTTTTTTTTTTGATTTGGAGTCTCACTCTTGTCGCCCAGTCGGGAGTGCAGCAGCATGCTCATGGCCATCGCACCCTCCACCTGCTCCTTAGGTGATCTTTCCACCTCAGAACTACAGACGCATGCCACTATGTCTGGCTAGTTTTTGTGATTTATTGTAGAGATGGGGGTCTTACCAAGTTGCCCAGGCTGGTCTCAAACTCATGGGCTCAGGCAATCCTCTCACTTCAGCCTCCCAAAGTGCTGGGATTACAGGCTGAGCCACCGTGCCCGGCCGGTTTTTTAAATTTTTTGTAGAGATGAGGTCTTGCTATGTTACCCAGGCTGGTCTCAAACTCCTGGGCTCAAGCCACCCCTCGCCTCAGCCTCCCAAAGTGTGGGGATGACAGGCGTGAGCCACCGTGCTGGGCCGTGATTATTCTTCTCTCTGCTTCTCAGGCCCTCCTGTGTTCCCAATGCTTGGGGCATAGACCTTTCCTGAAGCTCCTTTTCAGCTGGAAACATGCTGTCCTTGACAAACCATTCCCTTCCCTCCCAAAGCTTCCCAGGACCAAAGAAAGGGGCGCAGGGGGCAGGGAACAGGCCCCAGGAGATCTGGTTACAGGCAGCCCTAGCCTTACCTGCCTTCTTTCTCCCTCGGGACAGGGGCTGCACAAAGAGCCGAGTCACTGACCACTGCGATTGAGTGGCCAGATTGCAGGATGAGGAAGGCACACAGGGGACTCTGTGTAGTCCTCTTGTCCTCCTCTAGGGCGAGGCTTTGACCGGCTGCTCCCCCAGGGCACCCTTTTGTCCCGGCCCCCCTCCGTGTCAGCAGCCCCAGGAGTCAGAGCTGAGGCTGCTGCCTGGCCCGTGTGCCAGCTCTGGCCACTGGCTTCCCAGCAGTCTGGCCTGGACGCAGATAAAGCCTCCTTTCAGAGCCGCTGCAGGGGCTCTGGGGAGGGGCGCCGGGGTCCTCAGAGCCGCCAGACAAAGCCGCCTTGTCGGAGGACCGCGAGGGAGCGGGGACCCCAATCCCTGGCGAGACCCTTCCCCTCAGGGGCTCGCCAGGGTGCACGGGGCTGGCTGCCCCCAGGAGCAGGGCCGTGAGCCTCACTGAACCCCGGGCACTCGAGGTCAGGGAGGGAGGGGCTCAGAGGCCTGGGATCCTGAGAGCAGGACTCCTGGGTCCTGGAGTTCCCGGCTGCCGCTTGACCTGGCCTTTCTCAGACACAGGAGGCACCCATTGCTTCCCAGGGTCTCAGGATACACCCAGTGCCTGGGCCCTGCCCGACTCCCCAGCACACCCTTTGCTCTCTCCCTGAGCCCACCTTCAGTCCTTTTGGCTTCCTGAATCTCTGGCCTTTGAACATGCTATTTTCCCTGCCTGGAATGCCCTTCCTTGCACTTTCCGAGTGGCTGTCCACTCCGCTCCCTCTGTCACCTCAGAGGCTTCCCTGACTCACACCTAACCCCCTAACCCCAGTATACAGACGGTGGGGGAGTTTGTTTTCTTCATCTTCATATCCACTTCAAACAGTGCTGAGTACGTAGAATGAGTGCAATTCATCATAATCATCATTTTTTTCTCACCCAGGCTGAAGCGCCTTGGTACCATCATAGCTCACTACAGCCTCGAACTCCTGGACTCAAGCAATCCTCCCGTCTCAGCCTCTCAGCTGGGAATATAGGTGCCCCCCCACCACACCCGGCTAAATTTTCTTTTGGTAGAGTCAGAGTCTCACTATGTTGTCCAGGCTGGTCTTCAACTCCTGGCCTCAAGTGATCCTCCTGCCTTGGCCTCCCAAAGAACTGGGATTATAGGTATGGGACACTGCACCCAGCCATTAAGTGATTATTGAACAACTGAAGTGTACCCATTCTCCGTGGCGGAGTGGAGCCCTTTCCTATGTCATGAGCGAGTCAAAGGAGCAGCCAGGACTGGACTAGTGTGTGCCTTATTCCAAGCGTTTCTAGTCTCATCGTCTCGCCCACAGCTGTAGGGGTTCGCCCTAGGTCACTCATGCTTCCATCTCAACGCACTCCCCGCTCCATCCTCACAGTAGTGCCAAAGAGCTGCAGCCAGGGCATCTGTCTTCACGCACGGAGCCTGGCAGGAATGGCAGGGGTGGCAACATAGCAAGACTCTTCCTCTACCAAAAAAAAAAAAAAAAATAGCTGGGTATGGTGGTGGCTCCTGTATTCCCAGCTCCTTGGGAGGCTGAGACAGGAGGATTGCTTGAGTTCAGGAGTTCGAGGCTGCAGTGAGCTATAATGGCACAGGAAAGATGAACAGAGGTGGGAGCCAGGCCTGCGAGCGGGTGTCACCGACATAAATAAATGGTCGTGCCAGGGATATACAGTGGGGTGTGGGGGAGGCCCCACAGCGGCTTCTCCAATCCCAGGCAGGAGTCAGGTCAGCAGCGTCCCAGCTGGGAAGGCCTCCTGTTTCACAGCCGCTTCATTACCTTCTTAACCGAGTGGCCGCCAGTCCCCAGGGGTGGGGGGTTATGTCATGATTAGTCACAATCGGTGCCTGCCATGGCTGGGGTCAGGGTGTGGGAGCAGGGCTGCAAGGAAGTGAGCGCAGGAGTAGTTGCAGAATGGGGGAATTCGTGGGAACGGGACGAAAGTTTCATTTGTGGAACAGTTGCCAGCTGCCCCCGTTTCAAGCTTATCTTATTTTATTTTAGTGAGGATCACAGTTCACTGCAGCCTCAAACCCCTGGGTTCAAGAGATCCTTCTGCCTCAGCCTCCTGAGCAACTGGAACTACAGGTGCACGTCACCATGCCCGGCTAATTTTTTTAAAATTTTTGTACATAGATGAGGTTTTGCTAAGTTGCCCAGGCTGGCCTCAAACTCCTAGGCTCATGAGATCCTCCTGCCTCAGCTTCCCAAAGTGCTAGGATTACAGATGTAAGCCACGGCACCCTGCTGTGTTTCAAGCTTTTTATGTGTGTAATTTATTGCTCAGGACAACCACATAGGATAAGTCCTAGCTGGGCGCAGTAGCTCATGCCTGTAATCCCAGCACTTTGGGAGGCTGAGACGAGAGGATTTTCTGAGCTCAGGGGTTTGAGACCAGCCTGAGCAATGTAGCGAGACCTCATCTCTACAATAAATCAAAAAATTAGCCTGGCATGGTGGTGCACACCTGTGGTTCCAGCTACTTGGAAGGCTGAAGCAGGAGAATCGCCTGAGCCCAGCAAGTCAAGGATGCCGTGGCCCTGAGCGTGCCATTGCACTCCAGCCTGGGCAACAGAGTGAGACTCCGATTCAGAAAAAAAAAGTCCTATTATTGGGTCAATTTTACAGATGATGAAATGGAAACTCAGAGAGGGGAAGGGTCTCACCAGGGATTGGAGTCCCAGCTCCCTCACAGGCCTCCCACAAGGTGGCTTTGTCTGGTGGCAGAAGTAATTGGCCTGTTCCGGTTCTACTTGTGTTCTAACCAGGGGATGGTCAAATTTGGCTCCCCGAGTTACTTGTGGCTCTGCGGGGAGACCTCAGAGGCCCTGGCAGCTCTGATTGTCTTCCCCAGAGAGGCTGGTGAACCTGGGTTTCTGGGCAGGGAGGCCGGCCTGGGTCCTGGTTAAACACGCAGGTGCTGCGCCTGCCCTGATCCTGGGAGCCACGTGGAGCCGTTCATCAGGCCTTGATTCCTGTGAATGCTGTCAGCCTCTGTCTCTCCAGGCCTGCAGTTTTCACCTTTCAGCGGGCATCAGGGGGATTTCTGGGCCCCAGACTCAGAGAGGCCCTGTAGAACAAGAAATACTCACCTCCAGTACACATACCGCTCCACCATTTCAAAAGCCACGCTGGAAACCAGTCCAGGGTCCTTTCAGATCTGGCATGCCCAAGCTCATGCAGAACTCTGACAGGTGGGCTGGAACCACTTGTCTCAAATTCTACAGACTGTCTCCACGAAGCCCTTCGGGGTCTCACCAGTAGACACCCCTGACGCCTCACGGAGGAGAATGCTGGAGGGCTTTTGAAACTTCACGAGCTGTAAAAAGGACATTTGAAAAGTAAGGAGGCTGGGGCCAGTGGCTCATGCCCATAATCCCAGCACTTTGGGTGATCGAGGTGGAAGGGTTACCTGAAACCGGGAGTTTGAGATTAGCCTGGGCAATGTAGCAAGACCCTATCTCTACAATAATAATAATAATAAAATAAAATAAAACAATTAGCCAGGAGTGGTGGCAATTAGCCTATAGTCTAAGCTAATTGGGAGGCTGAGGCAGGAGGATCACTTGAGTCCAGGAGGTTGAGGCTGCAGCGAACAAAGATTGCACCACTGCAAGTCAGCCAGGGCTACAGAGAGAGACTCTGTCTCTAAAAGAGGAAAAGAAAGGGAACCTACCTTCCTCAGGGGTCACTGAGTTCAAGGCTTTTGTTATACATTTGGGACACTGAGGCCCAGAAAGGTTAAGGGGCCTGTCTAAGGTCTCACTACAGGCTTGTGGCAAAGTCCTTTTGGCGAATTTCTACATAGAACTGCTTGAGGTGATAGGTGTCTGGAATTCCACCACTAGAACGTCAGTACTTACTGCTAAGTTCCCGGATGGCGACATGGAGGAGCAGCAGTGAAGCCATTAAAATAAAGGGTTTTCTGTTCACTGGGCTGAGGAGTCTCCGGAACGTGGCACGCAGTCTGGCATATAACAGCTGCTCAGTTAATGTTTGCTGAACTGTGTCCTGAGCACCACCCCTAGCAGTGGACAATGTGGCCTGCAGGCCAGGACAAGGAAGACAGATCAGGGGTCCCACTCTCCAGTGGAGAAGACTGATTCCCTTTCTCCCCTCCCCACTATGTGGAGTACTCAGGTTTACCGATCCGAGGTCAGGCAGGTGACGAGATGAGTGAAGCCAGCTGAGTGGGAGACATTAGGGAGTAGTAGGGACTATGGCAAACATCACCGGCATTTTAATTCTAGTTTTTTCAGGAAGTGTTGCGCCAGCCCCTAGAAAACCCTGCCATACCTAAGGGCCAAGTTAGGCCCATGGCTGTGGGTTTGCTGTTGTCAGCATTCTGCATGATGCTGGCTGGGGAGTCTGGAGACTAGAGTTTTGCTCTGGCCCTCTTCCAACCGAGTGTGTGTACTTTGGTAAATCACTGGCCTCAGTCTCCCCGCCTGTGCTGGGAAGGACTGGGTTGGGATCACCTCTGAGACTTTGTGCTGGGAAGACTGAGACAGACTCCGGCGTACCACAAGGTTGCCGTGGTTTTAAAAGTGCTGGGTTGGCAGAGCACGGTGTGGCTCATGCCTGTCATCCCAGCACTCTGGGAGGCCGAGGCAGGAGGATCACTTGAGCCCAGGAGCTCGAGACCTGCCTGGGCAACACAGGGAGACCTCATTGCTACAAAAAAATAAAAATAAATTAGCTGGGCATGGTGGGTGTGCCTGTAGTCCCAGCTACTCGGGAGGCTGAGGCAGGAGGACCACCTGAGCCCAGGAGTTCGAGACCGTGGTGGCTGTGATTGTGCCACTGCACTCCAACCTGGGTGACAGAGTGAGACCCCGACGCAAAAAAGAAAAAGTGCCTCGGTAGCCCCATCAGCGGCAGCTGTGACAGCGCTGAGCCGCTGAGCCGAGCCTGCCAACGTGCAGGCCACCTGCAGAGCCCTCACAGCCCGGAAGATTAGTCTCTTCCACTAGACAACACCCATTACCATGTTCCAATAGCCATCACTTCCGCTAGGAGAGCCGCAGATGAGATATCGATTGCGCTGACCCGGGCGAGCCCTTTCCCCAGCCTGAGAGGCGTGCAGATCAGCTTGGGGCCTGGCTTGTGGCCATGGCTCATGGCTAAAGGCAGCCAAGGCCCTCCGGCCTCCTCCCTGCAGCCAGGATCCAGGTGGAGCTGACGGCGCACCCGCCAGGTGGGCTGTTTTGGGCTGGCCTCCCAAGGCTTGACGCAGCCCGAGGCCTGGGCTCCAAGCACTCTTGGGTTCTGACGGGGAGGAGGTGTTCCAAGGGAAGGCAGCAGAAATGTGACTGTAGACAGGACACCAGGTCTGCTGGGTCGTGGGGCGTGGGGAGGAGGCCGCGTTGGGAGGACAGCCTGATGCCAGCGCGTGGGAGGCCCGCAGGAGCTCTGGGGCCAGGAGGCGAGGGATCTCAACACCGCCTTTGCCCTCCTGTGCCTTGGGCATCTCCCCCAGGCACTCCGGCCTATTGGTCTCTGGACTCAGGCAAAAGTGGATGAAGGGTTCCTATACACAAACGTGAAGTGCTATTGTAAATGTCTTAATGAGAGTGAACAGGCCGGGCGTGGTGGCTCAGCCTGTCATCCCAGCACTTTGGGAGGCCGAGGTGAGAGGATTGCCTGAGTCCAGGGGTTCGAGACCAGACGGGGCAACTTGGTGAGACCTGGTCTCTACAATAAATCAAAAAATTAGCCAGGTGAGGTGGCGTGCACCTGTAGTTCCAGCTACTTGGAAGCTGAGGTGGAAGGATCACGGGAGCCCAGCAGGTCGAGGCTGCGGTGGCCGGGAGCGGCCACTGCACTCCAGTCTGGGCGACAGAGTGAGACTCTGACTCAAAAAAGAAAAAAAAAAAAATGAACAGGGACAGCCCCAAGTCATTTGTACAACTTTAAGGGTTAGTATCTCTTCACTCTCTCACGTGGGTAGGAAACTGAATTTTCTGGAAGCTTACGGTGCCTGCTAGAGTTGGATCAGGAGTGCCCAAGGAGGCATGTGGGGGAGGCTAAACATGGGGCCTGAGGCCGGGCGCAGAGGCTCGTGCCTATAATCCCAGCAATCTGGGAGGCTGAGGCAGGAGGATCACTTGAGCCCAGAAATTCGAGACCAGCCTGGGCAACGTAGAGAGACCTCATCTTTACTACAAAATCAAAAACTTAGCCAAACGTGGTGGGCGTGCCTGTAGTCCCAGCAACTTGGGAGGCTGAGACGGGAGGATCACCTGAGCCCCAGAGGTGGAGGCTGCGGTGAGCTGTGATTGTGCCACTGCATTCCAGCCTGGGAGACAGAGTGAGACCACTACTCAAAAAAGAAAGAAGGGGGTGGGGAGCGATGGAGGAAGGGAGGGAGAGAGGGAGGGAGAGAGGAAGGGGGAGAGAACGAGAGAAAAGAAAGAAAAAAGGAATATACTACGGCTCCTGAGAAGTGGGGACATCGTGCCGCGCCACTCAGGGCCACCAGGTACACAGGAGCAGGAGCGGCAAAGTCCAGGGCTTCTGCTGTGGTTTCTGTGGAAGGAATGGGCAGGCAGGGTAGCCAGGTTTGAGCGAGCTTGGAATTGGCTGGTTTGATAACTCTGGTGGACTCTTGGCTCTAGGGGGGTGATCTCTAGTCCTCTGGGAAGTGGCCCTGGGGTGATTTAGGGTGGGGGAAACATTGGCTCGAGGAGTGAGTCAGATGAGGGAGAGAAAGGGGGTATGGGCTCTGGATGGGTCTGTATGTGGAAGGTGTTGTGTTTGCAGGCAAGTTGTTTGCGGTCTCTAGGAATGAGCAGCCCTGGGAGGAACAGTCTGTCCAGAATTAGCAAGGCCCCAGGATGTCAAAACATCATAAAATACAGACAATTGGCCTGGCGTGGGGGCTCACGCTTGTAATCCCAGCACTTGGGGAGGCTGAGGCGGGAGGATGACTTGAGCCTGGAAATTTGAGACCAGCCTGGGCAACATAGCAAGACCTCGTCTCTACAAAAAATAATAAAACGAACCAGACGTGGTGGCATGTGCCTGTTATCTCAGCTACTCTGGAAGTTGAAGTGGGTGGATTGCCTGAGCCCAGGAGGTCGAGGCTGTAGTGAGCCGTGCTCATGCCACTGCATTCCAGCCTGGGCTATAAAGTGAGATCCTGACATAAAACAACAACAAGGCCAGGCTCAGTGGCTCAGCCTGTAGTCCCAGCGCTTTGGGAGGCCGAGGTGAGTGAATTGCCTGAGTCCGCGGGTTCGAGACCCACGTGGGCAACTTGGCGAGACCGCATCTCTACAATAAATAAATAAATAATTAGCCAGGCGTGGTAGCGCGCGCCCGTAGTTCTAGCTACTTGGAAGGCTGAGGTGGAAGGATCACCAAGAGCCCAGCAGGTCGAGGCTGTGGTGGCCGGGAGCGGCCATTGCACTCCAGTCTGGGCGACTGAGTGAGACTCTGACTCAAAACAATAACAACAACAACAACAACAACAAAACTGCAGACAATAACAAACGTGCTTCATACAAGTGGGGCTGGCTTCCAGCAGCATCTGAATTCACCCGGACACTAACTATAGAGAACTGTACTTCCCAGCTCCCTCCCTACCCCCCACAAACACTGAGTATTTATGAGGCCTTACCACATGGTTCTAGCACAAGGCGTTTATCCCCCGTGAAACCATAAAAGGTGGGCACTAAAGTTATCCTGTTTTGTTTTTCTTTTTTGCTTGTGTGGTGTTTCTTTTGAGTCAGAGTCTCACTCTGTTGCCCAGGCTGGAGTGCAGTGGTGCGATCACGGCTCACTGTAGCCTCAGCCTCTTGGGCTTAGGCGATCATCCTGCCTCAACCTCCCAGGTAGCTGGGACGACAGGCACATGCCACTACGTCTGGCTCATTTTTGTATTTTTTTATAGGGACGAGGTCTCACTATGTTGCCCAGACTGGTCTCGAATTCCTGGGCTCAAGCAATCCTCCCTCCTTGGCCTCCCAAAGTGTTGGGATAACAGGCATGAGCTACTGTGCCTGGCCTCTATCCTGGTTTTATAGCTGGGGACATTGAGGCCAGTCAGAGATGCTAAGGAAGTCACTTCAGGTCACTGGTTAGGATGTAACAGAGCCAAGGTTCGAACCCAGGATTTACCTGTAAAATGGGGTAAGATCTCATTCTCCTTCCCTCACCTTGATGGTAGTGAGCCTCCCATGGCATAAAGCAGGAGAAGACGGTACCTTCTGAGATGTCAACCCGGGGCACACATCAAGGATGCTTTTTTTAAAAAAACTTCTTTTTACAGAGACAAGGTCTCACTCTGTTGCCCAGTCTGGTATCAAACTCCTGGGTTCAAGCAATTCTCCCACCTTGGCCTCCCACAGTGCTGGGCTTACAGGTGTGAGCCACCACGCCCGGCCAAGGGCACTTTTTGTTTGCCATGACCAGCCTCTCTGATGCTGCAGAACCTCTCATGTGGAAGAGTGATGAAGACAGAACTCCTGTCCCTGATGGCCCACTCTGTGCCTCAGTGGATCCTCCAAGATCCCTGGTGGTAGGGCCCATGATGATCCCATCTTGCAGAGAAAGAGACCGAGGTACTGGGGTGAGCCCTTGCCCAGGTTCTCACAGTGAAAGAGGAAGTAGCCAGGGCTGAGCACGGGCAGTCTAAGTCTGGTCTCTAAGCTGGGGCTCCCTCTCCCGCTCTGCACCCCACGCCCCCTCCCGTAAAGGCCAAACTGCTCATCCCATGTTCTGCCCCCGCCCCCCATCCTGGCCCCACCTGCCTTGTCCACAGCTGCCTCTGAGTCTCCTTCGCTGCCTTCTGCTCAGTTGCCTCCTCCTTCCCGCTCTGTTCCACTTCAGCACTTTGCTGTTCCAAGCTCTTCTCAATCCCTCCCTCCCTCCCTCTCCCCCCCCCTTCCTTCCTTCCTTCCTTCCTTCTCTGAAACCAGGTATCACTCTGTCCTGAGTGAAGTGCAGTGATGGGATCGGGGCTCAATGTAACCTTGAACTCCTAGCCTCAAGTGATCTTCCCACTTCCGCTTCCTGAGTAGCTGGGACTACAAGTGTACACCACCAAACACGGCTAATTTTTTCATTGTTTGTAGAGATGGGAGTCTCACTGTGTTGCCCGGGCGACATTTGGACTTCTGGGCTCCAGTAGTCCTCCTGCCTCGGTCTCTCAAAGTGTTGGGATTACGGGCGTGAGCCTTGGCACCCAGCTTGAAAATCTTTATTTACTATTAGCTATCTTTTATTCCCCCTTACATTATAAGCTATTTATTTATTTTCTGAGTCAGAGTCTCACTCTGTCACCCAGGCTGGAGTGCAGTGGCATGACCACGGCTCACTATAGCCTTGACCACCTTGAGTAGAATGCTCAGGCATTCTTCTACCTTGAGTAGATGGGTACACCACCATGCCTGGGTAATTTTTTGATTCTTTTCTTGGAGAGAGGAGGTCTCACTGTGTTGCTTAGGCTGGTCTTGAACTCCTGGGGTCTAACAATCCTCCCACCTTGGCCTCCCAAAGTGCTGGGGTTACAGTCATGAGCCACTGCACCCAGCAAATACAGCTGGTTTTTGTTTTGTTTTTTTTTTTGAGTTGGAGTCTCATTTTGTCACCCAGGCTGGAGCGCAGTAACACACTCACAGCCACCATAGCCTTGACTGCTGGGCTCAGGCGATCCTTCTGTCTCAGCCTTCCAAGTAGCTGGAACTATAGGTGTGTGCTACCACTCCCAGCTAATATTTTGATTTATTGTAGAGGCAAGGTCTTGCCAAGTTGCCCAGGCTGGTCTCAAACACTGAGCTCAGGCAATCCTCTCGCCTCGGACTCCCAAAGTGCTGGGATCACAGGCTTGAGCCACCACGCCCAACCAAGCTGTTATTTTTTTGTTTTGTTTTGTTTTGTTTGAATTGGAGTCTCACTCTGTCGCCCAGACTGGAGTGCAGCGCCCGCTCCCGGCCACCGCAGCCTCGACCTGCTGGGCTCCGGCCATCCTTCCGCCTCAGCCTTCCAAGGAGCTGGAACTACAGGCGCGCGCTACCACACCCGGCTAATTTTTTTTTTTTTTTTTTTTTTTATTGTAGAGGTGAGATCTTGCCAAGTTGCCCAGGCGGGTCACGAACCCGTGGACTCAGGCCAAGCTGTTATTTTTAACAGCTTTATTGAGAAATGATTTGCTCCTCATTCAAAACGTACCCATTTTAAGCATGCAAGTCAAGTTGGTTCTGAAGTCTATCAACAACGTGGGAGATAAATTATGCTACTTATTGAAGAAAACAAGCAAACTGCATGACATGCATAAAACAAATGCGCATATGAAAAAATGACTGGCAGGAAATCAGAAGTTTTTTTTTTTTACTTGTGAGTTGGGGTCTCAATCTGTTGCCCAGGCTGGAGTGCAGTGGCACAATCATGACTCACCATAGCCTCAATCTCCTGGGCTCAGGCAATCCTTCTACCTCAGCCTCCCGAGTAGCTGGAGCTACAGGCACACACCACCATGCCCAGCTCATTTTTTGATTTTTTTGTATGGAGATGAGGCCTTGCTGATCTCAAACCCTTGGCCTCAAGCAATCCTCCTTCCTCGACCTCTCACGGTGCTGGGATTACAAGTGTAAGCCATCATACCCAGCCCAGAATGTTAACCTAAACATTTTAATTAAGATGTTGGAATCAGAAGTGAATTTTTTTCTAACTATTTTCCTAAGTTTCTGTAATTTTTGCTATTACTTGACCAGGATACTCTGACAATGGGTGTGAGATACCAACAATCCCATCTACACTCCAGTATATATTTGCTTTTCCACATTGACTTGCAGACTAAAAGAACATTCCTGGATTCAGGAATCCAGTGACCTGGATTCAGACATACCCAGCCTTCTGTGGTGGTCTGAGGGCAACTCCATGGAAACCTTATAGCCGTGGGGTAGAGGGATCTAGGGTCTCCAATACTCAAGTGGGGCTTCTGAAGACTGGGTGGATATTCACTCTTTCAACAACTATTAGTTGAGTGCTTGTTACGGGTCAGGCATGGTTTTAGCATCTGGGACACAGCTTTAACAAGACAGACATGGCCTCTGCCCACATGGAGGTCCCCCTCTAATGGGAAAGACACTCGACAAAGCCCAGCATCCAATACAAAATTACTAGATACACAAAGCAAATCAATGCATGATGTTCCTGAGAGAAGGCAGAGTCAGTCCTAATGAGCCAAACCCCGCAGTATGATGTGAGTTGGACAGCAAGGTCATTCCAGTGGCAGCCGGGGACGGTTCACTGAAACTATCACCAACCCAGACTGTTTGGCCACACCTGTATGCCAGGTAGGCGGAGCTGTGCACACGAAGAGCTACAAGTTCTAACATCTCAGGGTCCAAGTGAACTTACTGTAGCTCCCCTAAGATGGTGGTCTCCCATCCACTTCTCAGTGGAGCGGTGGTCAGTGGCCTTGAGAACAGGAGCAGTGGCATATCAATGGTGTGGTCAGCGGCTGGAGTGGAGTAACAGGAGGAACAAGGAGGGGAGGGAGGGCAGGTCTTGGGCTATGGCACGAGGACTGGATTGGAATGGCTCCTGAGTGCCTAGGCACCACTCCATGGGCTCCAAGAGCAGGAACGAGCCTTGAGGTGGGGGGATAGAGTGTGTGTCCCTGACATTCCTCAAGTGTGGCTTCCACACACTGGCTGGATATTCACTCTTTCTACAAATATTAACTGAGCACTTGTTATGGGCTAGGCATGGTTTTAGCATCTGGGACATAGCTGTGAACCAGACAGACATGGCCTCTGCTCACATGGAGTTCCTCATCTAATGAGAGACACACTCAACAATGCCCAGCATCCAATACAAAAATTACTAGATCCTCAAAGCAAATCAATGCATTGTATGTCAGATGGTGATAGGCACTAGGAAGAAGAGGAAGGCTGGTGAAGTGTACAGTCAATGCCAGGCTGGAGCTGTAACAAATGAGTCTTGTGGCCATTGGGGGAAGATGTTCCAGGCAGAGTTTGGCCTCTTTGAGGAATGGTAAGACATGGACTGGAAGAGAGTGCAAGGGAGAGGGAGAGAAGGAATGGAGGTGGCAGGAAGCCAGATCTTGAAGCAGTTTGCAGGCCATAGTAAGTGTATCAGTGGTATGTTGCTGCAAATATACAACCTAAAAATTTAGTGTATTAAAACAAAACTTGCTGGGCTCGGTGGCTCAGCCTGTAATCCCGCGCCTTTGGGGGCTGAGGTGAGTGGATTGCCTGAGCCCGTGGGTTCGAGACCGCCTGGGCAGCGAGACCTCATCTCTACAATAAATCAAAAAATCAGCCGGGCGTGGTAGCGCATGCCTGTAATTCTGGCTACTCGGAAGGCTGAGGCAGAAGGATCGCTGGAGCCCCGTAGGCGAGGCTGCGGTGGCCAGGAGCGGCCACTGCACCAGTCTGGGCGACTGAGTGAGACTCCAACTCAAGAAAAAAAAAACAAAAAAACCCCACAAAACTTTAAGCTGGGTGCAGTGGATCATGTCTATAATCCCAGCACTTTGGGAGGCCCAGGCAGGAGGATTGCTTGAGCCCAGACTAGAAAACAAAGCCAGACTTTGTTTCTACAAAAAAATTTAGCCAGGCAGGGTGGCATGTGCTTGTAGTCCCAGTCATCTGGGAGGCTGAGGTGAGAGGATCACCTGAGCCCAAGAGGTCAAGGCTGCAGTGAGCTATGATTGTGCCATTGCACTCCAACCTGGGTGACAGAGTGAGAATCCAATTTTTAAAAAAAGAATATTTCCAATACTACACAAATTGTTTTATAAAATATATAAGATGAAGAGGCACTTCTGAATGCACTGGGGGGGGCAATCTTACCCTAACACAAAAGCCAAAGACATCACAAGAGAATTATAGACCCACATCGCACATGAATATAAACACAAAAATTTTTGATAAAATTTTAGTAAATCAAATCCAACAATACATAAAAAGATAATATATCATGAGTAAATGGGGCTTGTCCTGTGAATGCAAAATAGGTTTACCATTCAAAAATCAATTAGTCATCATATTAACAAGATACTGGAGAAAAAAAATTTCAAGTGACATTGAAAAAGCATTCAACATCCATTTGTAATACTAATTTTTTTTGAGTCTCACTGTGTCACCAGGCAGTGGTACAATCATGGCTCATTGCAGCCTCAACTTCTTGGTCTCAGGCAATCCTTCTGCCTCAGCCTCCAGAGACTACAGGCTGGGACTATAGGCACATGGCACCATGTTTGGTTAATTTTTGATCTTTTGTAGAGATGAGGTCTCGCTATGTTGCCCAGACTGGACTTGAATTCCTGGGCTCACATGATCCTTCCACCTTGGCCTCTCCAAAGTGCTGGTATTACAGGCATGAGCCACTGTGCCTGGCCCAACTGTGATCTTAAAACAACAATAGTTATACAAAAATCAGTTGAGCCGGGATTGGTGGCTCATCCTTGTAAACCTAGCATTTTGGGAGGCAGAGGCAAGAAGACTGCTTGAGTCAAGGGGTTCGAGACCAGCCTGGGCAACTTGGTGAGATCTGGCCTCTACAATAAATAAAAAAAATTAGCTGGGCATGGCACGTATGGTGGCATGTGCCTGTAGTTCTAGCTACTTGGAAGGCTGAGGTGGGAGGATCACCTGGGCCTGGCAGGTCAAGGCTGCGGTGACCGTGAGCATGCCACTGCACTCCAGCCTAGGTGATAAAGTAAGACTCAGACTCAAAAAAATAAAAAATCAGTTGAATTCTATGTATTAGCAATAAACAATTTGAAAATTGAATTCAGCTAGGTGTGGTGGTTCACACCTGTAATCTCAACACTTTGAAAAGTTAAGGTGAGTAGACTGCTTGAGCCCAGGAGTTCTAGACCAGCCAGTGGCACAACCACAGCTACTACAACCTCAACCTGCTGGGCTCAGGTGATCCTTCCACCTCAGCCTCCCGAGTAGCTGGGACTACAGGTGTGCGCCATCATGTCTGACTCCCAAGCTCCATTCTCTATCATATCACTGGTTTTACTTCTTCGGAATGATACATGCTTTTTTTTTGAAGATAGGGTCTGACTCTGTCACCCTGGCCGGGGTACAGTGGCACAAGCACAGCCCAGCCTCAACCTCTTAGGATCAAGCAATCCTCCTGTCTCGGCCTTCTTCGTAGCTGGGACTACAGGCATACACCACCACGCCTGGTTAATTATTTTTATTTCTTATTTTAGAAGTGGGGTCTTGGCCGGGCTCGGTGGCTCAGCCTGTAATTCCGCGCCTTTGGGAGGCTGAGGTGAGTGGATTGCCTGAGCCCGCGGGTTCGAGACCCGCCTGGGCAGCGAGACCTCATCTCTGCAATAAATCAAAAAATCAGCCGGGCGTGGTAGTGCATGCCTGTAATTCTGGCTACTCGGAAGGCTGAGGTGGAAGGATCGCCGGAGCCCAGCAGGTCGAGGCTGCGGTGGCCGGGAACGGCCACTGCACTGCAGTCTGGGCGACAGAGTGAGACTCCAACTCAAAAAAAAAAAAAAAAAAAAAAGAAGTGGGATCTTGCTATGTTGTCCAGACTAGTCTCACACTCCTAGGCTCAAGCAATCCTCTTGCCTCGGCCTCCTAAAGTGCTGGGAATATAGGTGTGAGCCACTACGCCCGGCCTACCCTGGATTTATAATCAGAGGAAAAGAAGTCTTAAAGGCAAAACTTCTTTTGAGAGAAACTCTTATTGACAAAGGCCATAGTATAAAGATCCCTGAGGTCAGGTTCTGAGTCTAGAACCAGGCAAGAGCCAGAGCAAGCAGCACTCATGTCTTCCTGAGACAGGAGTTAGGAAGGACTAATTCCCTAGGATGAACAAGGCTTATTTCTCAACAAGTGACTGAGAGTTTTTCTAGACAGGGAGATGGGTTTTTGAGATCCCCACAGAAGGAAAAAAAAGTTGTGGCTGAGAGTCACCTAGAACTAAGATGGCAACTAATTTGCCTGCCACCCACCCAACCATCCCTTTTATTATATGGGGTCTGACAATTAAGTTCATGAACTCTACCTAGAAGACGTGCTACCTACCTCATGGCTGAATATCACTATGGTCACCTTCTAAGTACTCCCCTTGGGAAGCTATGCTCCCACGCCAGTGACTAGTCAGCCCATCTAAGCAACTCTGGAACTCTTTTTCTGGAATGGCCATCAGAGCTATCACCGTCTTACCCTTGATGTCCTGAATGTCATCAAAATGTCTTCTTTCAATATTTCCTTCCTCTTCGGGTAAAGAAAAAAGTCATTGGGGGGCAGATCAGGTGAGTACGGAGGGTGTTATTTGTTTACTGGCTAAAAACTCCTTCATAGACAGTGCTGTGTAAGCTGGTGCATTGTTGTGATGAAAGAGCTCCTTCAGGACTTTTTTTTTGAGTTGAAGTCTCACTCTACTGTCCAGGCTGGAGAGCAGTGGTACACTCATGGCCACCACACCTCGACCTGCTGGGCTCAGACGATCCTTCTGCCTCAGCCTTCCAAGTAGCTGGAACTACAGGCATGTGCCACCATGCCCAGCTAATATTTTGATTTTTATTATAGAGATGAGGTCTTGCCAAACTGCCCAGGCTATTCTTGAACCCGTGGGCTCAGGCAATCCTCTCACCTCGGCCTCCCAAAGTGCTGAGCTTATAGGCATAAGCCACAGCACCTGGTCTATTTATTTAACTATTCCTCTCTTTTAAAAATTTTTATTTATTTTGGGTTTAAATAAAACTTTTTTTTTTTTGAGTAGGAGTCTCACTCTGTCACCCAGACTGGGGTGCAGTGGCACACTCACAGCCACCACAGTCTTGACCTGCTAAGCTCAGGCAATCCTTCCACCTCAGCCTTCCAAGTATCTGGGACCACAGGTGCACACTACCATGCCCATCTAATTTTTTGATTAATTGTAGAGCTGAAGCCTTGCCAAGTTGCCCAGGCTGGTCTCGAGCCCATGGGTTGAGGCAATCCTCTTGCCTCCACCTCCAAAGTGCTGAGACTACAGGCGTCAGTCACTGTGCCTGGCTAAAATATTTTTTACAAACTTTTGTGTTGAGGGCTGAATTTCGATAGATGGCAATGTCTGTTCCTAATTTTTTTCTTTTTAAGTTGGCGTCTCACTCTATTACCAGGCTGGAGTGCGGTGGCACTGTCACAGCTCACTGCAGCCCCCAACTCTTGGGCTCAGGCAATCCTCCCACTTCAGCCTCCTGAGTAGTTGGGACTACAGGTGTGCACCATGCCTGGCTAATTTTTTGTAGAGACGAGGTCACGCCATGTTGTCCAGGCTGGTCTCGAATTTCTGGGCTCAAGAGATCCGCCTGCCTTGACCTCTTAAAATGCTGGGATTACAAGCATGATCCTGGTGCCCGGCTGTCCATCCTAGTAAGCTGTTTCTTGAATTATTTCCCGTGGGAAGCCAAGAACCCACTTGACCTCTCGTGTTGGACCCCAACTTTGGGGTTCCCCGTCCTGTATCATTCCCAGTGAAGATGCTTTTGGTCGCAAGGAACAGAAACTTTCTCAACGACCTTGAGTCCTACTTTCATTATGAGGACACTAGGGTGTCTCGGGGAAACCTGGTGAAGAAATGTCACCAGTTTTCAGGATGTGAATAGGGATTCTAAACCCATGACCCACTGTTCTCATCTTTTCCCTCTCACGTCCTTCTCCCTCTTTGCTTTTATAAGATGTGGCATCCCACGGTGCCGCGTGGGATGCCCTTACGTCTGCCCATGCTCTGGTGCCTAACTCCTGAGGGTGAGGTTCTGATTGGCCCAGCTTGGGTTAGGTGTCCAGCCACGGTCCAATCAGGTATGATGAAAGGAGTGGGGTGGGAGGAGCACGGCACACACACGGCCCAATCAGATATTACTAAAGGGGTGGGACCACAGCACAAACGTGATCCAATCAGATGATAAAGGGGCGGGGCCACAGTACAAACACGGCAGTCTTGCAGCCCAGTTTGTGGCTCAACTCAAAGTGCCTGCTCTGCTCCTTTCTCCTCTCTGCACAGGCCTCTCTTCTTACTTGGGGATTCTTCCTTCTCCACAGTTTTGGCTGCCATAGGTCACTCGACTGTGGCGAGGAAGTATCATAAGCTCAGTCATGGCCACCATATCCAGAAGTGCAGTTGGCCCCCAAGCAGCCGGGTGTGGTGGCTCACACCTGTCATCCTAGCACTTTGGGAGGCCTAAGTGGGAGGATAGCTTGAGGCCAGGAGTTCGAGACCAGAGTGGGCAACATAGTGAGACCCCATCTCTTAAAAAAAAAAACGGTTCTCAGAAAAGGCGCTGTGGGCAGACACACTCCCAAGCCTGTCCCCTCTCTTCGGGGTCCCTGGCACATGCCACAAGACCACCTCAGGCTGCTGGGCTAGGGTCTGACCCAGATGGGTACTTGCTGGAGGGAGGGAGAGGTCAACTCACCCAGATAAACAGGCTGTCTGGCAAATGGTGGCCTTTGGCCGCCCTTAAATCAGAAAACACAAAGGGTGAGCTAAGAACCACATAATTGACTACACACACACACCTCTCTGTAGAAATAAGGACACAAAAGACTAATGTATCTTCTTCTTTAATTGTCGCTTCATAGCTCCCCACTGCAGCTGCCCCCACCCTTCCCTCCGATGACCACTTTTGCAGGCGGGAGGGGTCGGGGGCCAGGGGACAAAGCTGGGGCCTAGCAGCCCCACTACGCAGTCGCAGAAAAAGTCACAATTGCAAATTATCACAACAATTAGCGCCTGTGCTTGGGGGAGCCGCAAGTGAGGACGCCCAGCTCCTTGTTGTATACAGGTCTATCTGGTGGTGACCTTGCTCTGGAGACGATGATATTCCTTCAGCCTGTAAACCAGGTTGAAAACAAAGAAACATGTACATGAACAATAACAACATGCGCTCGGTTCAATTAGTCCTGGCAGAACCCGGGTGATGGGGGCAGCTGCTGGTTAAGATGTGTTCGGAGTTGTCTTTTTTTTTCCTGTCCCCTCTCCTGCCCTGGCCCCTCCCGCCCTCCAATCAGGATAATGTAATTAATGTATCTGAGGGGGGAAACATTGTCTGTCATTGTTGAAGACAAAGCGTTTAACAGGCAATGGGAGGAAAGAAGAGGCCATTATGAATGCCCGGTGTGTTCTGGGCTGTTTTAAAAGGGTTTATAGAGTCATAAAATACAAACAGAGCCTGCAGGAGGCAGGAAGGTGGGTGACTGGGGAGGGGAGGGGAGGGAGTCCTGGGTGGAGGGGCTGGATTCAGTGTCTTCCTGAGCCTGTGGTGGCTCCAGGGACAAGAGTCTGGCTCTGGGAGAAAACAGTGGCCCTGTGCCCAGGGCATATGGTTAGGGAGAAGACGGAGACCCACACCTTCTTCCAGACCTTAAGTCCCATGAGAAGGGAGTTTGTCATAGAGGCCAGAGCAGGACAGACAGGCCTTCTTCAACTGGCTCCACCACTTCCTAGCTGTGTGACTTGGGAACATTCTTAAACACTCTAGGCCTGCTTCTGGGAATTGCAATTTTGGTTTTTTTGGAGTCGGAGTCTCACTCTTTCTACCAGACTAGAGTGCAGTGGGCACGATCACGGCTCACCGCAGCCTTGATCTCCAGGGCTCAGGGGATCCTCCTGCTTCAGCCTCCCCAGTAGCTGGGACTACAGGTATGCACCACCATGCCCAGCTGATTTTTACAGTTTTGCTTGTAGTCACAGGATCTCGCTATGTTGCCCAGGCTGGTCTCAAACTCCTGACTTCAAGCAATTCTCTTGCCTCGGCCTCCCAAAGTGCTGGGATTATAGGCGTGAGCCACTGTGCCCGGTGGGTGTTGCAAATTTGAGTAAGAGTTAAATGAGACAAACTAGGAGAGTGCCTGGGAGCAACTTAATCCGTGGCAGCTGCTGGTGACAAATGACCATTTGCCTTTGAATACACCAGTGCCAGGCAGGGAGCACTTGGTAGTGAAAGTGGCTCTTCCTGTATGCCCTGTCTGCTAGGCTCCCACAGGTTCATAGCGACTAGTCACTGCACCTGAGGCAGGTACAGTTAACACCCCCACTTGTGACTCCCAGAGGACCGGAAATGACACTGCAGAGCCAGAATCTGAACCCAGGTCTGAGCAATTTTGGATGGTGTGCGGCCCCACCTCCTGGGGCCACGGAGATCACTGGTATGGCTTCCGGAGAGACCCACAGCTCCCGTGTGGTGACACAGGGCATAAAGGCTTTTTGCCACCTCCAGACCATTCATTTGTTTCTAATCCGCCCAGGGGATCCTGTGGCTGGAGGGGATGGGTGAGGCCCAGAGGCGCAAGGCAGGACCCAGGAACCTGGGACCCATATGCCCAGGATACTCTGTGGGCTGTGCAAGCCGGGAGTGGAAGCAGACTGGGTCCAGAGCAGGCACTGAGGATGCTGTGGGCAGAGGGACAGGATAGCGGGTGTGTCTACAACAGGGTAGCTGTCAGGGCGGTCAAGTCCCCACAGAGTCTGCCCCCACACCGGGGGCTCTGAGGACCAGTGGGGCCTGGAGCCTCTTACCTGAGGGAGTTGATGTTGATAAAACCGGTGGCATCGATGGGCTCGTAATCGCCCTGCACGTTCATGCTGCCAGGAGAGAAGGAGGAGATGGTCAGCTCACCCCAGATGCCTCCCCGTTGACAAGACCAGGGCCAGGGCCAGCTCCACCCTCCAGATGCCAAGCATTTCCCCACATGTAGGTCCACACCTCCCTGTACTTTGGCCTTTCTTTTATTTAATCGAGACAAGGTCGTGCTAGGTTGTCCAGGCTAGTCCCGAACTCCTGGGCTCAAGGGATCCTCCTGCCTTGGTCTCCCAAAGTGCTGGGATTACCGTGCCCAGCCACACTGACTTTTCATTCCATTTCTGTACCACTTTAGGGGGCCTCTTCTGGGCCAGGCTCCATGCCAGAGGCTGGTGGGGCGACAGACAGCGGCAGGAGGCCAGGAGCAGTCGCCCCGACTTGGGTCCTGGCCCTGCCAGTCCTAGCCCCATGAAATCCTCCTACAACTCGGAGTGCTGCCTCTGTAAACAGACACACATGGAGCCCGCTCTGCCCTCGCGCAAAGGAGTACCCAGGAGCGCTGATGATATCCAGGGCCGAAGGCTTAGGAGGCCTGGGAGTGCGAATCGGAACAGCCCCATGGGTTTCTCAAGCTGCAAGGAGGCTCCAGCATTCACGGCAAGATTGGCCCCCGGAGTCACCTTGCACTCATCTGTCCAGCAAGTTAGACCCTATCTTTTGTGCTTGTGTGTGAGAGATGTCTCACTCTGTTGTCCAGGCTGGAAGGCAGTGGCACGATCTTAGCTTACCACAGCCTCGAACTCCTGGTTCAGGCGATCCTTCTGCCTCAGGCTCCTGGGACTACAGGCATGCATGACCACCTGTGGCTAGCTTTTTGATTTTAAAAAAATTTTAATTTAATTAAAAAAAATAGAGATGAGGTCTCACTGTGTTGCCCAGGTTGGTCTCGAACTCCTGGACTCAGTGATCCTCCTGTCTCAGCCTTCTGAACAGCTGGGACTACAGGCATGTGCTCTCACACTCGGCTAATTTTTTTTATCTTTGTAGAGACGAAGGCTCACTATGTTGCCTAGGCTGGTCTCGAATTCCTAGGCTCAAACAATCCTCCTGCCTCAACCTCCCAAAGTGCTGTGATTATAGAGGTGACATTGGGGAGGGGACCGGAGGCTCCTTCTTTGACTGGTTCTTTGTAGACTGTGGACTTTTCATGAGAACAAATGGGGTCTCTGTGTTTCCAACTTGCTCAGAATTGGGGCTCTGCTCCCCCACACCCATCTCGGTCCCTGACTTCACCTTGAAGCTGGGGCACAGAACTCTCGGCAAAGTCACCCCCACGCTCCCGCCCCTCCTCCACCTTTCTTCTGTCAGCTCCTCCCTCCCCTCCCCCTCCAATGACTCCCCCCCAACCAGGGCTGAGGCACCAAAGTCACCAGGAGTGTGTTCCTTGGAAGGGGAGAAGCCACCAGACTTTTGCTGGGTACCCCCCCTTTGCAGAGCAGGTACTTAGGAAGGGCTGGGCCAGACTCGCCCATGACCTCCTCAAATCCCTAGAACAGAACTTGCGCTGGAAATCCGGCCTGTCCCCCACTGGCCCCTGAACTCAGCCCAGGGAGAAGGCAGACTGCAGAGTCCTCTCCCCACATCTGTGTGTCTGTCCTGGTCCTGTCACCTCTCTCTCTCTCTCAAGTCAAAACAAACTCTTGGCCAGGCACGGTGGCTCCTGTCAGCAATCCCACACTTTGGGAGGCTGAGGCAGGAGGATTGTTGCAACCTATCCCCTTCCCCAAGACGGGCCCCAGAAGCCCCTGCCATGAGGGTCCACATCCAGGGTCACTCTTGTCCCAAAAGGCCACTGAGAGTTGCAAAGGGGCTTTCTCAGGAACTGAAAAACCTCTTGTTAAAATTGTGGTTTGGGGCCGGGGGGGGAAGGTGGAAAAAGAGTTTACAATGATTTTTTTTACCTCCCCTGACGGTCTACAGAAAACCTCTGGGCTTTTATTTTTGCTCATTCGAGTGGCTCTGACCTGCTCTATAATTACGTTACTTTCTACCTACTGTGCCGCGGCATTTCCAGTTCTGCTACCTCTCGCGGCTTCGTCGCTGGTCCCTGTGACGCTGTCACTCAAGGGCTTTCAAGTCAGCGATGTAGAAATCAAAAAGAAAAGGGAAATGGTCGGAGCCACAGTGAGAATAAATGCTCCTGCTTTTCTCTCTTTTTTTCCCTTTCCCTTTTTACTTTATTCATTTAATCTCCCTGAGTGAGACTGTAAGGCTTAATGAAGGGTTGGACAGATTATTAGAGGCTGTTGATTTGGAGGGGGAGGGAAGAAAGAGCCAGAGAGAGAAAGAGAGAAGATAATTTGACATTTACCCCGACTGATCTAAACTGATTCGGTTATATTTATGGCTTATAAAGTGTTTAGAAAGATTGGAGGGGGGAGAGACGCATCGCAAGGAGAAGGAAAGGAGAAAAATAATATTGACTGCCAAACAAAACTCGGACTTTAATTCCCAGGTGGCCTCCAGGAGGCAAGCGCTGGCCTCACTTAGCCTGAGCTAAACTGGGTCTGGGAGAACCCACGTCCGGTGGGGCCAACGATAGTTCCACGGGTTCCTGTTGGGCCCGGGGACCTTCAAAGAGGACGTCTCACCCCTCGGTGCAGGTTAATTGTCACCCGCTGGCTGTGCCCCAACCCATCAGGGCTATTCCACCTCTCTAGGGGTTCTTTCTTTTTTTTTGAGTCACGGTCTCACTGTCGCCCAGGCTGGAGTGCTGTGGTACAATCACTACCAAAGCCTCGACCTGCTGGGCTCAGGCAATCCTTCCACCTCCTAAGTAGCTGGAACTACAGGTGTGCGCCACCACACACAGCTGATTTGATTTACTGTACTGACAGGGTCTCACCATGTCACTCAGACTGGTCTCGAACTCCTGGGCTCAGGCAATCCTCTCGCCTCAGCCTCCCTAATTGCTGGGATTACAGGCATGAGCCACTGTGCCTGGCTCTCCAGGGGTTCTTTTCAGCCACCCTCTGCCCAGCCCATTGGTGAGGAAGCCCCTCAAGGTTCCGCCTGTGGTTCCCTTCTCACCTCCCTCCACACTCTTTCCTGGGCAGCCTCCCCTTAGCCCATGGCTTTAGGGAACCCCCGATGCCTAGGACTCTCCAATGTCTTCTACCCAGGTCTCTTCCACTGAGACCCATGTGTCTGACAGCGGACTAGTTGGGACCCTGGGTGAGCCTGCGGGAAACCCCGTACTCACGATGGCTAGACCCAAATGCACAACCCTTCCTCAAGAGCAATCCTCCACACAGGGAGTGCCGCCAGCATGGACCCAGCTGCTTACACCCCCAAGCTCCAGGGTGATTCTGTGCCCTCCACCTCTACCTCTTGCCGGGTGTGGTGGCTCACACTGTGATTGATCCCAGCACTTTGGGAGGCTGAGGTGGGAGGATGTGAAATTACAAGTGAGCACCACTGCACCCGGCTAGCTCCAATTATTATACCCAGCTGGAGTATCCTGTACTTTCTCACAACCAAAACCACCTTTTCTTTCTTTCTTTCCTTCCTCTCCCTTCCTTCCTTTTTCTGAGCTGGGGTCTCACTCTGTCACCCAGACTGGAGTGTGGCTCAGGTGATTCTCCCAGCTCAGTCTCCAGAGTAGCTGAGACTACAGGCTATGTCACCAGTGCTGGTGTTGAACTCCTGGACTCCAGTGATCTTCCTGCCTCAGCCTCCCAGTGTGCTGGGATTACAGGCATGAGCCACCGTGCCCAGCCAGCCACCTTTTTGAATTCTGCATTCCAGTGGTTGTTTGATCCATACCTTTCTCCCCAGCTAGCCTGAAGTTCTGTGAGGGCACAGGTGGTGTTAACACTCTTCACGACCATCTTGCATGCTCTGTAGGGTGACTGACATGTGCTCAAGCCCCGATTTGTTGAGAAAGCCCGTCAGAAGAGACACTGCACCTGAAGCTCCGTGGCCCACTTGGGCAGGATGAGGTAAGGGTACCTACCTCACCAGCTCCTCATTGTAGAGAGACAGTGGGGACTCCCGGCCCAGGATGTACACCTGGCCCTTGAAGACGGACACCTGCACCTTCCCTTCCACCCGCTCCTGGGACTTGGCGATGCAGTGGCGGACAAATTCGCACTCAGGGCTGTGCCAGAAACCTGCAGGAAGGAGGAAGGTGCTAGGGGGATCCATTGTGCTGTCTATTCAGGGAGGATGTGCCATGCCTCACCCCACCAGGGCAGACCCTGCCTGCCGCCCCATGAGTTCAAGGGCTCTGAGAGGACAGACCCAGGTTGGCCTCATTCTGTCATGTGTCTGGCACAACCTGCACTTGGATGTGACTGAGTTGAGGAACATGCCCTCGCATCCCTGACCTGTAACCCTGCAAAGGGCCTGAGGAAAGTAACCGCCTAACCACCTAAGTGTCAGGAGAAGGGTCAGGAGAAGGGAAGTGACCCACTGCTTCATGCCACAGTCATTCAGGAAGTGCCACAAGCCAGGTGCTGGGGACACAGTGAAGGGGGTTCCGATCCTTTTTTTATTTTTTGAGTCAGGGCCTCACTCTGTTGCCCAAGTTGGAATGCAGTGGCGCAATCTCAGCTGATCGCAGCCTCAACCTCCCGAGTAGCTGGGACTACTGGCACACATCATTACGCCCAGATAATTTTTTTATTCTTTTATAGAGATGAGGTCTCATTGTGTTGCCCAGGCTGGTCTGGAACTCTGGGGTTCAAATGATCCTCCCACCTAGACCTTCCTAATTGCTAGGATGACAGCTGTGAACTACCCTGCCTGGTGTGGGTACCAATCTTGTGGGGGGAGACAGACCACAAGCAGGACTCAGAGGCATGTGCTGCCCAGGGCTGGGTGATATGGGTGTCTAGTAAAGGCAGCTGGGTGGCAGCTTGGGGTTAGACAGACAAGTGTGCGTGGCCTTCACGTCTATGTGCTCTGTTTCCTTGTCTGCTGAGTAGGGATGTCACATTGCAGAGTAAGCACTGGACCTGGGGACTATTTGAACTGGAGTCCTGGGAAAAGCCCACCCCACAGGAAGGGCAGGCCCCTGGAAGTCAGCGATCTGTTTTCTACATAGCGCGAACATTTCTATATGCAAGTAGAATATTTCTACATATGCAAGCAGAGGCACTGTCCATGGTCTTAATCTAGACTAGCTCTTTGAAGCCTTATAAATAGCCCTAGGAGAAAGCACTCTTGGCATGCAATCCCAGCACTTTGGGAGGCCAAGACCAACCTGGGCAACATTGCAAGACCCCCGTTTCTACAAAAAGATTAAAAAATGAGCCAGGCGCAGTGGTCTGTACCTATAGTTTCAGCTACTTGGGAGGCTGAGGTGGGAGAATCATCTGAGCCCCAGAGGTGGAGTGAGCCGTGATCATGCCACTGCACCCCAGCCTGGGTGACAGAGTGAGGCCCTGACCCAAAACAAAAAGAAACTTCTCCAGGATCAACAGGTTGGAAGTGGAGAGCCTGGATATGGCTGCTGTTGGCCCCAGTTGTGACAGCTCTGCTTCCTATGGGAATTCTACCCCCCATGGCTGGAACATCCCTGTGTGTGTAGGTGGGGGCAGGAGATGCTGGAGAAATGTGTTCCCCTCACCCCTTCCCCTGAGGCCAGGGAGGGGGAGTGCTCGGTCCCCAGTCTGCCCTGGGCCCCTCTATCATCTCTGCTGAGGCTGGGACACTGGGGAGGGCAGGCAGGCCAGGGCTGTGTGTGTGTGTGTGTGTGTGTGTGGGCGGGGGGAGGGTGAGTGAGGATGTCACACACCCCACAGGAAGGGCAGGGGAGGGACAAGGCAGGCTAGGGTTTCTCTGAAACAGAGCTGGGAAGGTGAGCCCACCTGGGCAGCTGTGGGGCCAGATGGTGCAAGATCTCCTGTACTGATAAAGGGCTGGGTCAACTCAGGGGTTGCGGCTATTGTTGGAGGCTGAGGCCCCCGGGGCACCGGCTGAGGTTCTCCATGGGAAAGTGGCCAGGCCTTCCCCGGGACTGGGTCTTGGGGCTTTTGGAGGCTGCAGGGGAGGGGAGGCTGGGTCCTCGCTCTGCCGTGTCCCACCATTAATGCTCCCATCCCAGCCTCACCTTGAGCAAGCAGCATAACCTCCCCTTGCCTCAGTTTCTTCAGCTGCACAACGAGATAATACGACTATCTGCTCTCCAGGGGTTGTGTGGATTCAGTGAGAGGACGTACACACAGAGCATGAAGTATCTTGTACTTATAGCTGGAACACCGTGACCTCTGCCAGCCCTCCTTGTATCCAGGGGGACAGGGGCCCAGAGAGGAAAAGAGCCTGTTCAAAGTTACACAGCAAGATAGTGGAAGGGCCCGGGTTAGATGGGGCACTCCAGACTCCAGCTCAGGGCTTTTCCTAACACGGGAGGGGACAGGGATGTCCTCCTCACCCCTACCATGCTCGGGTGTCCTGAGCTTGGCCATCTTTCTGGCTGGTTTGGGATAATTGGCCCATTAAGCTATCGGGGCTGGAAGGTAGGTGGGAGATGAAGTCGGAGACAGGACAGAGATCTTTTTTTTTTTTTTTTTGAGTTGGAGTCTCACTCTGTCACCCAGACTGGAGTGCAGTGGCCGCTTCCGGCCACCGCAGCCTCGACCTGCTAGGCTCAGGTGATCCTTCTGCCTCAGCCTTCCAAGTAGTCGTAATTACAGGCATGCGCTACCACACCCAGCTGATTTTTTTATTTATTGTAGAGATGAGGTCTCCTGCCCAGGCGGGTTTTGAACCCGCGGGCTCAAGCAATCCACTCACCTCAGCCTCCCAAAGGCACGGGATTACAGGCTGAGCCACTGAGCCCGGCTAGGACAGAGATCTTTGTGGGAGCACCTGGGCTGGGCTTTATCTTGGCATTTCCTGCCTCTACCCCAGGGGGCGTTCTGTTGTTTTTTTTCCCAGCAAAGCCAGCTTGGATTGAGGACAGTGAGCCGTGCAGGGCGTCCCAGGTGTTGTGTCCCAGGTGCTGTGGGTGGGGCCTGGGGCTGAGCTGGAGAAGGCCCTCCCCCATCCTGCCAGCTGGGCCATACACTCTGCACGTGGGATCTTTCCTAATAGGGACAACTCTCTGTGCAAGTTGTGCATTATGCCCATTTTACTGCCGAAGAAACTGACAGGAGGCGAGCTATACCCTGTAAACGACATGCTCCACTGGGCCCCTCCAGGGTCCTAAACTGGAGTCCGACTAGGCTGACCCTGGAAGCTACTCTGGAAGGAGAGCCTGCCTGAACCCTACACAGACCAGGACATTTGGGAATAGGGGGACAGGGGAGACAAACAATCATACACAGACACACGCTGGGACACAGTGGGCACAAAAAGCAGGGCATCTAGGAGCAGGGGTGGGGCAAGAGAGCTTCCCCGTGCCTCAGTTTCCCTAGCTGTGTCCACAGAGACTCTGAGGAAGCCAAGCACTATAGCTCTTGGGATGGGCTTAACACCCCAGGAGCTAGATGGGACTGGGGAGAGACCCTGACGTGCCCTCAGCCTGGCGCCTTTACTTTACAGGAAGGGAAACTGAGGCTCAGAAACTCAGGGAAACTGAGATAGACCTGCCAGAGACCATAAACCCAGCCAGAGGCAAGGCCCCTGCCCTTCCTGCCTTCACCTTTGAAAACTATGCCAGGTCTGTAGTTATTCAACACACTGGGACAGTGGCTGCGTCACAAACATCCATGCATTTAGTCCTCACTACGAGACAGGATGGATGATTATCCCATCCTGTCTCGACGATTTCCCACCGTTCTGATGGGGAAACTGAGGTGAAGGGAGGTTACATAACATGCTCAAGCGAGGCCCTGTCTAGACCGTGTATGTATCGTTCAAGTGAGAAATCACATCAGTCGGCCCCTCTGAGCTGCTGGGGTCAGGCTGCTACCTGAGGCTGACCTTGATGTCCATGGGGCATCAGGACATCAGGGGCACTGGGCAGAGTTAATATTAGTGACAACTATCCATGCTAAGCCTCTTCTCAGTCTGCCTCATCCCACTCTCCTACACCTTTTTTTTTTGAGTCAGGATCTTACTCTGTGGCCCAGGCTGGAGTACAGTGGCATTGCTGACAGCCACTGCAGCCTCAGCCTGCCGGCTCAGGCGATCCTTCCGCCTCAGCCTTCCCAGTAGCTGGAACCACAGGTGTGTACCACCACGCCCAGCTAATTTTTTGGTTTGTTGTAGGTTTATTTACTGTATGTCTTGCCATGTTGCCCAGGCTGGTCTTGAACTCCTCGGCTTAGGCAGTCCTCTCACCTGGGCCTCCCCAAGTGCTGGGATTACAGGCGTGAGCTGCTGCCCCAGGCAGTTTTAGCCCTGTAAGTCTCCTAGATCAAAGACTCCACAAGGCAGCCTGGTGTAAACGAACCCTCCTGCAGCCAGAAGCCAAGCTGTGTCCCTGACGCCCAGGATCACCCTGTGATCCGCTGGGACAACTGAGAACTTGGCCTCTGAAGCCGGCCTGCCCTGGGTTCAACGCCACCCCATCGCTGGCCTTGAAAGCCTGGGAGAGTGTGTTTGCCCACCTGGCCTCTGTTTCTCAGCTCTGTGCGTAGCTAAGTTTGGATAATACCTGCCAGGTGCCCGGCTCAGAGCCTGGCAGCAGGACAGCAGGGTACATGGCAGCCACGGTCACTGCAGGATCAGCCTCCACAGAGGCTTCAGGCCAGGTGCTCTCGCTTTCACCATGGCCCGCCATGTCCTAATCACTCTCTCCCGCTTTGTAACCAAAATTCACCTTTCAGCCTTGAAATCCCCGCCGAGCCGGAGAGCCCGCAGGAGACAATGGTATTTCAACACCTGTCTGTACCTGGGAGGAAGGGGGACTCGGCTTCCAAGCTGCCAGGAACAATGGCAGAAAAATGACACTAGCCAATAGCTACTGAGTCCTCTGCAAATCCTTAGATGAGGCACAGTGATTAGGAGGTTGGTTTCTTTTTTTGAGTCAGGGTCTTACTCTGTTGCCCAGGCTGGAGCGCAGTAGCACAATCACAGCTCACCACAGCCTCACCCTGCTGGACTCAGGCAATCCTTCCACCTCAGTGCCCTGAGTAGCTGAGACTATAAGTGCATGCTACCACGCCTGGCTCATTAAAAAAATTTTTTTGAAGGGCGAGTTCTCGCTATGTTGCCCAGGCTGGTCTCAAACTCCTGGGTTCAAGCAATCCTCCAGCCTCAGCCTCCCAAAGTGCTGGGAAGACAGGTGTAAGCCACTGAACCCAGCCGTGATTAGGAGGTTTAAGTGGTAACGAAACCTCAGAGTGGCGAGGGTGGGAGAGGAGGCAGGGGCAGTGCGGAGAGGGGAGAGCTTACCCCAGGTAATCATCACTAATATTAACTTCACCCAGGTGCCCAAAAATGTCAAGGCCAGCCTCAGGCAGCAGCCTGTCCCCACAGCTCAGAGGGGCTGTTTGATATGATTCTCCAAATTAGGGGAATTTGTATGCTATTCAGCAGGGGTCAGCAAAGGTTTTCAGGAAAGGGCGAGAGAGTCACTATTTCAGGCCCTTGGGGTCACATGGTTTCTCTCTACACGACTCAGATCTGTCCTCGTGGCTCCAAACAGCCACAGGCAACATGAAATCGAGCAATTGTGGCTGTGTTCCAAATTTATGGACACAAATTTGAATTTCTTTTTTTTTTTTTTGAGTTGGAGTCTCACTCTGTTGCCCAGACTGGAGTGCAGTGGCTGCTACCGGCCACCGCAGCCTTGACCTGCTGGGCTCTGGTGATCCTTCCGCCTCAGCCTTCCGAGTAGCCGGAATGACAGGCATGTGCTACCACGCCCGGCTGATTTTTTTTTTTTTTTTAAATTTATTGTAGAGATGAGGTCTCGCTGCCCAGGTGGGTCTCGAACCCGTGGGCTCAGGCAATCCACTCACCTCAGCCTCCCAAAGGCGCGGGATTACAGGCTGAGCCACCGAGCCCAGCTACAAATTTGAATTTTATATAATTTTCCCCATGTCACGAAATAGCATTAATGTTTTTCTCTCCCAACCATTTAAAGGTGTAAAAATTAGGCTGGGCATGGTGGCTCACTCCTGTAATTTTAGCACTTTGGGAGGCCGAGGTAAGAGAACTGAGCCCGAGTTCGAGACCAGACTGGGCAACATAGCAAGAGTGCGTCTCTAATTTTTTAAAAAGTGCAAAAATAATTTTTAGCTCACAGGTAACAGCCTGGATGTGACCTAGGGACTACAGCTTGGGGATCCATGTTACACCACAGGAGGGTTGGCTTTGGAGTTGGGGGGCCTGGATTCCAACTCTGGGAAACTCAGTCTCCTCATCTGCAAAGCAGGGACCCAACCACACGAGGTGCTCACATCACCCCCAAATCATTTCACACATGGGCTGGGCATGTGGTGGGGCTCAGGCCCCTGGCCATCCTGTAGTGGTTTCATGTTCATGGTCAAGATCTCACTCATGCGGTGCGCCAGTATTTCCATTTGTGCCAAGGCCACAGGGGCTCTGAGGAAGCCAAGCACTACACAGAGGGCTGGGCTTGACACCCCAAGAACTAGATGGAGTAGAGGAGGGACCCCGGCATGCCCTCAACCTGGTGCCCTTTATTTTACAGGTGGGGGAACTGAGTCTCAGGGAGGAGACAGACCTGCCAGAGACCATAAACCCAGCCAGAGCAAGGCCCCCGCCCTTCCTGCCTTCACCTTTGAAAACTATGCCAGGTCTGTAGTTATTCAGCACACTGGGACAGTCCTCCTCCAGGCCAGACACTGTTCCAGCTGCGTCACAAACATCCCTGCATTTAGTCCTCACGATGAGACAGGATGGATAAACATCCATCCTGTCTCAATGATTTCCCACCGTTCTGATGAGAAAACTAGGGCGTCGGGAGGTTATGTAACATGCTCAAGCTAGGCCCTGTCTAGACCGTGCTATGTATCGCTCAAGTGAGAAATCACATCAGCCAGCCCCTCTGAGCTTCTGGGGTCAGTCTGCTACCCGAGGCTGACCTTAACGGCCATGGGGACCTGGGTGTCAGGAGCGCTGGGCAGAGTTAATATTAGTTACAGCTACCTGGGCTAAACCTCTCCTTCCCCTGTCTCATCCCCCCACCCAGAGGCCAGAACTCAGGCCCGGGGCTGGGTTCAGGGTCCCAGGATCCGCCCCCTTGCAGCAGTTCACAGTGTGGCTCCAGGTTCTGCCTTGAGACAGCCCGACTTGGGCCACTTCCAATTGAATCTGTCTGTACAAGCCTCTTCTCCTCTGAGCTTCAGTTTCCTCATCTGTACAAGGAGCTACAGCCTCCTAGGAAAATCGTGAAGACCCCATGGATTGTGTACGTTCCTACACAACACAGCTGTCACAGTGATGACACGTGATGCTTCCCTGGCCTTGCTTGAGTCACACAGACTATAGGCTGGTACATCTCCTGTGACACCCATGAGCAACAGGGGTTCTGGCATCCCCGCCTCACTCCCCGTCCCCTGCCCTCTCCCTCGACCCCCTTTGACCTTCTTTTTTTTTTGAGCCAGCGTCTCACTCTGTCATCCAGGCTAAGTGTAGTGGTACAATCACAACTCGTTGCAGCCTCGACCTCAAGCGATCCTCCCGCCTCAGCCTCCTGAGTAGCTGGGGCTACAGGCTACGCCACCACCCCTGGCTAATTTTTTGATTTTTTTGTAGAGATGAGGTCTTGCTATGTTGCCCAGGCTGGTCTTAAACTCTTGGTCTCAAGCTATCCTCCCACCTCGGCCTCCCAAAGTGTTGGGCTGAGAGGCGTGAGCCACCATGCCCAGCCTCAACCTGCCTCTTTTGGGGTCTCACACTAGGATGGAAGTGGGTGGCATGGGAGGAGGGTATTGATAGGGAGGGGCGGGCAAGGCTGAGAGATTGAGGAGGACCTGGGAGCCCAGGGCTGGGAAGCGGATGCTGTAGGGTCTTCCATACCGGTGTAGACCAGCTCAGCGAATTTCAAGCCCAGGCCTTGTTTGATTTTGCGCACTTCCCGATCCATGGTGAAGGCCTCGATGTCTAAATGAGCGTGGTAAAGGATGGTCCCTGCTGGGGTCTCGTAGATACCTAGCCATTTTTCCAGGCAGGGGGAAAAGGAGAAAAAAGAGAGAAACGCATGAAACCCAAACTGTCAGCAAATGACAAAAAAAAAATAATAATGACTCGTCTGACAGGAGACAAGCCGGTCGGACCCATTCACTCCCAGCTTGCTGCAAAATGCATCTGTCATTATGTTCATGCTGGGGCCACGACAGTCCACTCTGCGGCTTGTGGAGAAAATGTCTAGATGCCCCCCTTTGAAGAGGCCCTCAGATGTTGGAAAATGACAGGGTTTCGGCACAGTCTCCCCCCCCCACGCATGCCCACCGGCCCGCAGCTGAAACCCTGTAATTAACGTGACTACGGTGGCGCCCGGGGACCCAAATATCCCTTCCTCCCTTCCACCCGGGAGAAGAGGGGACGGCCATGCATATCCTTGCACACGTGTTCACACATGCCACCTTCAGGTAGCAGGTCTCTACAGCCAGGTCTCTCCAGAGACTGCCGGGGCGGCAGAGGGCTTGAGCAATCCCCTAGGCTGACTCCATTGAAGAGATGGGGAAACTGAGCCTGCGAGGAGAAGGGACTTGCCTGAGTTAGACAGCCCCTGAGCCATGCTATCTGCTGCCCTGGGGCTCAACTGGCCATGAAGGCCCAATCCTGGACGGTCAAGGGGAGAGGGTCTTACGCAAGGCCCCTCCTGTCAAGCCAGGCCTGGTCTCTCATCTGCAAAACAACCTGCTTAGACTAGTTGGCCGCGAAGAGACACGGAGGCTTCTGGCCCTGGTTCGCTCAGGAGTACCATAGGACACTGGAGGACACTGGCACCACCAAGAGGCAGAAGCACCCATGCCACACAGCCCAGACCCCCTCTTGCTACAGCAACATGGACTCAGAAGAGCAGGGCTTGGGCAAACCCACCCCTGCAACTACCCCATCTCCATGGATTCTTCTCCAAGAACTAGTGGTTGTTTTTTTTTTTTGAGTCGGAGTTTCACTCTGTTGCCCAGGCTAGAGTGCAGTGGCACGATCACAGCTACCACAGCCTCAACCTACTGGGCTCAGGCGATCCTTCTGCCTCAGCCTTCCAAGTAGCTAGGACTATGGGCACACACCACCATGCCTGGATACTTTTTTGCTTTATTGTAGAGACGAGGTCTCACCAAGTTGTGCAGGCTGGTCTCAAACCCCTGGGCTCAGACAATCCTCTCGCCTCTGCCTCCCAAAGTGCTGGGATGACAGGCATGAACCAACACGCCCAGCCTGAGAGATCCTTTCTTCCCCCCACATGATGTTACAGCACGAAAGTGCCAAGTTTTCAATTATTCTGAAATTTACCAACACTGTCTTTCTGACTGCTTTAAAAAAAAGGGAGAAATTTGTACATTCGTGTTCATAACAACATTAATCATAATTGCCAATGAGTGGAAGTAACCAAGTGTCCATCAGTGGATGAATAAAAAAGCAAAATGCATACAGTGAAATATTATTCATCTTGAAAAAGAAAGGAGATTCTGACATGTGTTACAACATGGATGAAACGCAAGGGACCGGGCGTGGTGGCTCATGCCTGTAATTCCAGCACTTTGGGAGGCTGAGGCAAGAGGATTGTCTCAGCTGCCCAGGGGTCTGAGACAAGCCTGGGCAACTTGGCAACACCTCGTCTTTACAACAAATTAGCCAGGCATGATGGTGCACACATAAGCCACTGTACCCAACATACACAATTTTTGAAATGCTTTTAAAAACCAAACCAAACCCGAAAGGAGATTGTTTTCAACTCTGAAGCCCAGAGGGGACGGGGGAAGAGGCTGAGTCTGATGAGCCCTTCATGGCACTAACCAGAAGTTTCCTCCTCTGAGCACTACTCTCATCTTTGATCTTTTAGTCTTGGAATCAGAAATGTCAGAGCTTGCAGGAAAGACTCTTCAGGATCAATCCGTCTCCTAACTTTTCGCTGCAAACTTAATATTCACATGGTCTTGGACAGAAGGCCAGCATATAGAGGAGATGAAAACAAAGGCCTCTCTGCAAACCCTGGACTCATCGTAAACCGATTTCAATATGCCAGTTTTACAGATGAGAAGACTGAGGGCCTGGAGAGAGAAGTGACTTGTCCAATGTTGCCCGGCCAACGAGAGGGGAACTGAGGCCAGCATCAGCTCCAGGTCGCCTTTCAGGGCCTTTGGTAAAGTGCTCATCAGAGCATGAGAGAAACACCCAAGGTCAAGGCACTGGCTATTGTTGCAGAGGAAAAGCTTGGGTTCTTTCTTTTTCCCCCTTGAGTTGGAGTCTTACTCTGTCACCCAGGCAGGAGTGCAACGGCACACTTGTGGCTACCATAGCCTCGACTTGCTGGGATAAGGCAATCCTTCTGCCTCAGCCTCCCAAGTAGCTGGGACCACAGTGCATGCCACCACGCCTGGGCAATTTTATGGTAGAGATGAGGTCTTGCCATGTTGTCTAACTGGTCCTGAACTCCTGGGCTCAGGCAATTCTCTAGCTTTGGTCTCCCGAGGTGCTGGGATTACATGAGCCACCATGCTTGGCAGAAACAGGCCTTCAAATGGCTCATCTTGCTACATTTTGGAAAAATCCAGAAACGTGCCAAGTCCTTTATCTAGCCACAGAGGGTCACAACAGCGCCATCTGGGCAGACCAGCAGCAGGGAGCCCTCCTCATTCTCAACTCGTAGAGACTCAGGCTGCCTCCCTGCTTCCCTGTCCTATTGGGCCAACTGCAGGGCATGCAGTCTAACCTGTATTTGCAGAGCTGGGGCTGAAAACCTGAAATCCTGCCACCAGTGCCTTTATGGAAAATGCCTAGCTTGGCTTTGCTGTGGATCTCGACCCATCTCAGTCCGTCTCTGAGCCCCAGGCAACCTGTTTGGAAAACAAGAAGGCTGCATGTTTCTGCTGCTCTTATATTCTTTTTATTTATATTTTTTGAGACAAGGTCTCACTCTGTCGTCCAGGCTGGCATGCGGTGGCATGATCATTGCTCACTGCAGTCTCTTTTTTTTTTTTTTGGAGTTGGAGCCTCACTCCATGGCCCAGGCTGGAGTGCAGTGGCACGCACGCTCACAGCCACCCCAGTGTCAACCTGCTGGGCTCTGGCGATCCTTCTGCCTCAGCCTTCCAAGTAGCCGGAACTATAGGCGCACACTACCATGCCCAGTTAAGTTTTGATTTATTGTAGAGATGAGGTCTCGCCAAGTTGCCTGGGCCTGTCTCGAACCCATGGGCTCAGGCCATCCACTCGCCTCAGCCTCCCAAAGTGCTAGGGTTACAGGCTGAGCCACTGAGCCCAGCCTGCAGTCTTTTAACTCCAGGGCTCAATGATCCTCTCACCTCAGCCTCTCAAGTAGCTGGGACTATATAAGTGCACACAACCACATCTGGCTGATTTTTACAAATTTTTTGTAGAGACCAGGTTTTGCTATGTTGCCTAGGTTGGTCTCGAATTCTCGACCTCACGCAATCCTCCTGCCTTGGCCTTCCAATGTACTTGGGATGACAGGTGCAAGCCACCATGCCCAGCTGCTGCTCTTCTGTTCTAATGTCCTGAGATCTACCACAAAGATCGTTTCGGTGTGCCATGCACACTGATGATGGTTTAGTCTCTAGAACATTCTAGGCTACGGTGTTACCTCCCATCAGTCTGGAGTGGGGTGAACACAGTGGGGGTGGGGGTTGTTCAGGGCTCAGGAAGAGCTAGGACTTGTCCAAGGTCCCCGGCTACTGGCCTACCACAGGTGTCCCCCGGGACCATGAGACACCTGTAGTGTGGGAAGCAGAGGGCGGCTGAGCCCGCCTCCCCCTGAGGCCTCACCCCCAGCCTCATGGCTGCAACCCTCCAAGGCAGCTCAGGGCAACAGAGAGCGCTGCAACCACAGAACACACCAGCACAATTAATATTCCTGCCCCTTTCCTCGGAAGGTGTTAAAGTTAATTGTGGTTGATCAAAAGGCTTGTTTTTAGGTTGCCGCTGGTGTGTGAGTGTGTGCGTGCATCTTCCCTCTCCTCTCTCCACGGGGGCAGGGAGTACAGATGATTTCTGTGTATTTTTTCTGGGAAAAAAATGACTTTAAAAAAATCAGTGACAGAAACCTGATGCTAAAAGACTGTGGATTTGGGGCTTTTGACAGTCGGCATATAAACCACTGCGCAAAGAGAAGGAAGAAATGACAGCTGAGCCTCTGTGTCGCTGCGGAAGAGACAACAGACTTCTCTGGAGTGACACGCAAGCCGCTCCAGTGTCTATTTTCATCTCCCCGTGTTTACAGGAAAAAGACAGAGGTGTCAGCAGTTCTCTGCGGAGCAACTTCAATCACACCATAATTACTGCCAAGAAGGGGGGGTAGTGGGGTGAGGAGTCGGGGGTGGCCAGGGTGGGGGGAGAGTGGACCACGCCAGAAGAGGCGGGGACCAGGCAGCCGCTGTGGCGTAAATTCTTCTGTCCCCAAGGCAATGGGATCTGTCACCCAGCTGGGGGACAAGGGTAGGGCACCTGGACGCTGTCCTTTGGGAAAGCAGCATCCAGAGGGACTTTGAAAGCCCAGGGGAAGGGAGGCTGGCTGGAGCCTAGGGGCTCCACTCTTAGGTACCAGGGCCACGGCAAGAGGCAGTTGCCATGGTGATGGGAGGCCAGGCAGGGTGGAACTCCAGCCACCCTCCAGGCTGCTGGTGCCTGGTAGGCCCATCCCGGGCATCAGGATGGGTCTCTCATTTTTCTTTGAGTCAGGGTGTCATTCTGTCACCCAGGCTGGAGTGCAGTGGCACAATCGCAGCTCACCACAGCCTTGACTTGCTGGGCTCAGGGGATCCATCCATCTCAGCCTCCTGAATAGCTGGGATTATAGGTGTGTGCCACCACGCCTGGTTAACTTTTCTGTTTTTGTAGAGACGTGGTCTCGCTATGTTGCCCAGGCTGGTCGTGAACTCCTGGGCCCAAGCAATCCTCCCACTTTGACCTCCTAGAGTTCTGGGGTTAAGGTGTGAGCCACTGTGTTGACCTGTCAGGGTGGGCCTCTGAGGCTGGCCATCCAGGCCTCTGGGATTGAAAACCCCTTTACTTCACAGGTCTCCCTTTCCTCTCCATCTGGAACATTCTATGTGAGGACAGCCTCTGGGAGGGCTGGACAGGTGGGTGGGCGGCAGCCCTTGTCCCTTCTTGGCCGGAAAGCAAAGAGGAGGAGAGACAGGAGGGGAGTGTGGGTAAGAGACAGGGAGGGTGAAGGAGAGAGGCAAGAAGGGGAGAGACGGAGGCAGGGAGTCCGCAGAGGGTGCAGGACAGGAAGGGAGGCGAGAGGAGGCAGGCCAGGCAGCAGCAAGCAGGGCTGGGAGGAGAGGGAAGGTGAGCACAAGGACATGCCGGCTCCTTCCCTTCCCTCCTGCCGGCCGGGCCCCCTTCCCTCCCCACTGATTTCATTTACTTCACTTAATTAGCCCCCCTCCGGAGTTAAAAAGATAATGTGATAATGACATGTGAACAGCCATCACACAGAGAAAGCACCTCCATCTGCAGCACCCTTGGCCCCGGTCCCTGACCCCACGGCCCTTGGCACCGCCGCTGACCAGGCCACCCCAGACCCGGGGCGCGGGTACTGCCCAGTCCCCGAGCGCTCCACCCCCGAGGGAGAAAAATCAGCCCTTTTAACGAATTTCAATTACGAGCTTGGTAAAATCAATACAAATGACATTTCCCCCTTGTACCAAGATATGGACAACAGCATCTTCCGGCTCTGCCCTCAGTACAATGGACGATTAACAGCTTCTCCCGTGACTATACACTTAATAAAAATTGCATCCCAGGGGAATCCACAACACGCTCATTTATTGTCTCCGCTGTTTCCCTCTCACAGAGAAATATTTGGAGTGGAGAAATGAAAACAAAACGCCACCCTAGAATTACCAAGCAACCATCTTCCCTCACCCCCAAGCCAAGCAAGAAAACAGGCTAGTTAGAACTTCTGGAGACAGATGAAGCGGTCTCCTAATCTGGCCTCTCCTTTGACAACTGGAGTCCCAGAGAGGGAAAGCAACTTTTCTAAGGTCACACAGTCAGTTCTTGGAGTAAGAATCTTGATTTTCTTCCCCAAACACTATACAATGCTAAATTCTCAGCCTTTAGGGACAGCCCGTCCCGCCGCCCCCAGGTACACACAATACCTGGGCAGGTGAAGATGGCTCCGGGAGCCTCTCCCTTGGTGCTAAGGAGCCACGGGGGTGGCCACAGACTGTCGATCTCATGGCTCTGACCTCCATGGGGACCAGGCCCAGTGCTGAGAACACGGTGTCAAGCCTGCCATCCAGACACAGCACCTACTGGGGTCGAGAGCTCTCTGCGTTCGATCTGCATGAGAACCCCTTTCACACACCAAGGAGTTGAGGCTCAGGGAGGCCGAGTTGCTCTCCCAGTGGTGATGGAGCCAAGACTGGGATTCAGGCCTGGCTCGGAAACCTAGTCTGGCTGCTCCGGTGACAACGGGAGCCTCAGCTCTTCAGGTCTCTGGGGGCTCAGCCCCCATGAGACCCAACCCACCAGCTGACAGGCCGCCGGGGCCCTCCCACCCTTCTCCACCACCGTCCCTGGAATGCTCCTGCTCTACCCTCTCCATCCCACATCCTGCCAGTTGAAGCCACCCTGCTGCCACCTCCTCTGTGATGTCTTCCCAGAATAGCACAGTCCAGGCCTTCATCACTGCCTCCTTCCCGTCACTCTTACTTGACTCCTTCTTCCACCAAGCAGGATGCTATTTCAAAGAGAGGCCTCAGGCCAGACCTCATCTTTCCAACAAGGGATGGCAATTAATTTTCAGCACTCATGCCAATCCTGATCGATTGGTAGTGTCTGCCAGCACTGCACACTAGGCTGTCGTCTGGAGTCAACAGGATAGTGCCATCACTGATTGGTGATGTCTGCCAAGGATGCAGGAAGGGCATAACAGGTGCAACCCTGGACATCACTGAGCCAAACTGGCAGCTGCCGGAAGGTGGAGGCTGTCCTTGTCCTCACCTAGAACCTCCTGGGAACTGACTGCCATTTATGGAGTACTTTCATAACACCCGTTCCTGCCATTCTAAGGAGGTTTGAATCCAGATCTGTCCTACTCCAGAGCCCCAACTCTCGGCCCCTCTTCCCTGCACCTACCACATGCTCCCCCCGCCTCTGTGCCTCTCTCGGCCCGAGTGCCAGTTCTGGTCCTGCCACCAGCCTGCCTGAGACTTTGAACAAGCCCTCTCCCACCTGGAGCCTTGGTTTCCCTATCTGTAAAATGAGATGCTGGTCCCTGGCTCCCCAAGGTCCCTCCCAGCTCTGCCTTCCATTGTGCTGGTTCCCAAGGGCAGGTGGAGACAAAGGGACATCTAATCAGCCGTTAATACAGGCAAGAGACAAAGGCACCCAGGATAAAAGGAACAGCTAATTAGTAACATTGTTCTAGCAAGGCCTTGCAGGAGAGTTTCAATTAGGTTTCTTCTCACTGATAATGGCTGTGGCAAGGAGGAAAAAGTCCCAGAAGGGCGCAGCTTTGCTCTCCTCCCCAGACCTTTTGAGGTCAATTCAAACAGGTTGGAGCCACAAGGTGTGAGCCATCCCCACACACACCACATTGCACCTGGGGAGCCTGAGGCCCAGAGACGACAAGTCCAAGGCCATTGGGTGGGGGGGGGCAAACTTGGGACAATGAACTTGGACCCCAAGCCACTACCTTTACCTTTTTCTTTCTTTTTTTTTTTTTTGAGTTGGGATCTCTCTCTGTCACCCAGGCTGGAGTTCAGTGGCATGATCACAGCTCACTGCAGCCTCGACCGCCTGGGTTCTCAGGCGATCCATGAGCCTCAGCCTTCTAAGTAGCTGGGACTATAGGCTCATGCCACTACACAAGCTAATTCTTCTTTTTTTTTTTTTTTTTTTTTTTGAGTTGGAGTCTCACTCTGTCGCCCAGACTGGAGTGCAGTGGCCGCTCCCGGTCACTGCAGCCTCGACCTGCTGGGCTCCAGTGATCCTTCCGCCTCAGCCTTCCGAGTAGCCGGAATTACAGGCGCGCGCTACCATGCCCAGCTGATTTTTATTTATTTATTTATTGTAGAGATGAGGTCTCGCTGCCCAGGCGGGTCTCGAACCCGCGGGCTCAGGCAATCCACTCACCTCAGCCTCCCAAAGGCGCGGGATTACAGGCTGAGCCACCGAGCCCGGCTCGCTAATTCTTCTTAATTGATAGTAGAGACGAGGTCTTGCTATGTTGTCCAGGCTGGTCTCAAACTCCTGGACTCAGACAATCCTCTCGCTTTGGCCTCCCAGAATGTTGGGATTACAGGTGTGAGCCACTGCACCCAGCCACCTCCATCCTTTTCTAACAGTGATATCTGGGGACCAGATCTCTTAGGATTTTCAAATCTTAGTAAAAATGTCCTGAAGGCCTACAGCTATAACTTGGCTTGTTTTTCTTTGTCTTTTCAAATCAGTCCTAAGCAAAGAGAGCTGAACACCTGCCAAGACAGGGAACCCTGACCACATGGCAGGCATTGAAGATTCAGGTGCCCGATTCAGGGACCCTGCTGAAACCTCTCCCTCTTAGAGCTAGAGGCCCCTCCAAAAAAACACAACTTTATCACATGCTGGCAGACCCTCAGGGACCCAAGAACCCTTTGTTGTATGAATGGGGAAACCGAGTCTGGAGAGCAGGTGTGGTAGAGATGATGTCAGATGGCTGACAAAGAGAATCACTGGCTCTGGTTACTAAGGGAAGAGGCACTTGCTTGGGACCAACTGCCCTGTCCTGGGGTCTGGCCAGAGGTGGACTGGGAAGCCTGGAGGCCAGCCCGGAGGAAGCCGAGGCAACAGCCACGCCTTCCTGAGGCAGAACCCGTCCCTGGAGAAAGGGGACGGGCCCTTAGGGCTGTGGCTGGCTCACACCACTGCTGCAGCCCACAGCGCCCACCCTGGCAAGATTCCCACCCTGCCTGGTCCGCACCCTCAATGTGGCCTTAATGACCACGAAATTGGCCCTGCATGGTCTGCCTCCGGAACAGGCCGACCCGCCTGGGACACAAGAAACCCTGACCTCCAGGCCCGGCCCTGGCCTCCCCTCCCCTCTAGCCTCCCTGGACCCTCCCAGCCCTGGCATGGTTCTTCTCATAATACTCTAGGAAGTCAAGGGCAGAGAGACCGTCATCCCCACTTCACAGGAGGGAAATTGCAGGTTGGCGGGTGAAAGGACTCACCCAAGGTCACCCACAAAGGTCTCGGGGCTCCCTGGGTTTGCCAGGCGCTGAGGCAGGCCCCGGGGCCCGAGCGGACTCACCTCGGGACTTCATTCCAATGAAGCGGTTCTCCACGATGTCAATGCGGCCCACGCCATGCTTGCCCCTGTGGGAAGAGCGGGTCTGCTGGGTCCAAGCACACAAGACTTGGGGTCAGGTGCCACCCTCCCGGCAGGGCTCTAGGCAAAAGGCTGCGCCCACCTGACCCATGCATTGGGCTCCGTCTCCAGAGCCAAGACTCACGGGGCATCTGAGTCAGGCCACTCGGTCCAAATGCCCACCATATAGGCGGGGAAACGGGACCAGAGAAGGGACTGCCCAGGTCATACCACTTGCTCCTTCTGTCACCTCTGTCCTGGGGCACGAGCACTCATCACCGTTCCTCTTTCCTTCCACCCTGGCCTCTGATCCAGAGGGGGCATGGTAGCCAACCAGGGGCTGTCAACTTCTGAGGCTAAGAGGCTTCAATGAGGACCACGGGGACTCTCTTGCCAAGCCAGTCCCCTCGGTCCAGAAGACGGTGCCCGCGGGGCTAGGACACAGCCTGTCCCCTCACCCCTAACCCTCAGCTGTGTCCATCAGCCACGCGGTCCAGGCCAGGGCTTGCCCCAGGTGGCGGCTCCCGGGGGGCCGCGGGCACTCACGCAATGTCATTCAGGTACATGAACAGCTCCAAGGAGGTGCGGTGGGTGGTACCGTCCTTGACGTTGGTCACCTTCACAGGAACCCCTAGGGCGGGAGGCGAGGGCAGTGGGCCTCAGGCCGGCTCCATGGAGGAGTCTGCGCCCGCCACCCCGCCCTCTCCCTCCGCCCGCAACGCCTTAAATGAATGTGACAGATATGGACTCCGAATGACTCCTTCAAAAGCCCAGTGCAGGTTGAGGCCTGCTGTGGGGAGAGAGGGGGCGAGAAAGCCCCCCAGAATGAAAGGCAAAATGCAATAAAAACGCTCTCCCCCACCCTCCCATTCTCTGCGCCCCTTTTGCATTTAGGGCCTGTGAAATTGGAACCAGGCCCTGAACTAATTGAATTTCACGCTCGACCATTGTCTTACGCCGGGAGTACCTTCTGTCCCACCAGCCACCCGGGGGCCGCCGGGCCGAGGTGCGCGCACACACACACTCACACGCACACACGGCCCCCTGCCGCGTCTGCCAGGCGGATCCCGCGCCCCGACCCTGCACCCCAGACCCGCAAGCAGCCATCTGATTGATGGGGTGACCCGGCGCCCGCTCCAGCAGGCAAGGTGGCGGCGGCGGCCCTGAATCCCCAGGAGTAGGGTCCCGGGTGGCGGGAGGGCAGGGCCAAGTCTCTGTGTGTGTGTGTGTGTGTGTGTGTGTGTGTGTGTGTGTGTGGTGGGGGGGGGGGGCAGTGGGTGGGTTCGGGGTTGACTCTGAATAGCAAAGGGGCACTTTCTCTAGCGGTGTGAAATGAGCAATAAATGTATTAGGGACTAACAAGAGAGATGAAACAGTGACAAAGAAAAGCTGTTCAAAGTTGGCGACTAATCCCCACCCATCTGCCCAGCTCATTACCATGGGGCGAGCCATCGGGTGCCAATCAGGCCTCAATAGCGGCTTTCGAGTCTTTATTAAGCCAGGCGCCGCTCGGAGGGGCTTCCCTCAAGGCGCTGTCAGCCTGGCCATTCTTAACCCCCATTTCCAGGGGTTTTATAACTTGGTTGTAAATTGCTATTAAATGTAAGTCTGCCCAATAATGAACCTTAAGCCCCTCTCTCCACCCCCGCCTCTCCCTCTCCCCTCCCTCCCCGGCCCTATTATGGGCCTTCGCTGCCGCCGGGGCCTCGGATGGGGCCTGCCCGGGAGAAGAGGTGACATTGTTGGTGCTGCTGCCGGAGAAAGCCTCTTAGCCTTTAAAATAGTTAGTAATTAGATTAAAACTTCAAATAAATTAACTAGAGAGTGAATGGGCACTAGTCAGAGGAGGGGTTCTCCCCTCTGTTTTTCTTTCTTCCAGACAGTTCCCACATCGTGACAATGGGTCACGTTTCTCCTCCAGCTCAGCCCGCGGGCCACCCTGTTCCTCGAGGAAGGGCTGCCCTGGGCTGGGGACCCGCCGCTACCTCCCGCCCACCCCCCACACGCCCCACTCTCCATGCGCCTGGGGGCCCCACGCAGGGAGCCAGGGGGTGCTAGGTCGGTCCCACCATCTTCCACCCTGGGGACCAAGGCTTCTTCGGCCCCTGAGTGACTGGGCACTCAGGGCTTGGGGCAGGCGGAGGCAAGTGAGGAAGACGCCCACCGGCTCGGCCAGGTTCTCGGTGGGTCACTAAAGCACTCCCCACTGCCCAGAAGATCATGTCCGTGGCCCGTTTCATAGGCGAGTGTGCCCAAGGCCCCAAGGGGTGAAGCTGCTGCCAGGGTCACACCAGCGGGGGGTGGGGAGGGTCCAAGTCTCTGCTCCCCCTGCTGGCCTCAGAGCCGGTGGCCCTCTCCCTGGAGTCCCTCTCCCGCGGCCCCTCCATTCCAGTGTGGGCAATCGCTTTGTGGATGGGCCCGGGCCTGGGATGTTCTCGTGCCCCCTCAGCTCCTCCAGCTCTTACCCAACATCGCCTCCTCCAGGAAGCCTCCCTGATTGCTGTGGCCTCCTGGAAAGGTGCTCTCCTCGGGCCCCCGAGCTCATGCCTTGCCTTCCCCTACTCCCTCCAGGGCAAGAACTGCCCATCTGCCAAGCTCGGGTGCCTGGCCTGCAAACATCCAATGTGGACAGCAGCAAGGATGGAAGGGGAGGGGGAGATCAGGACCTGCCCCCGCCACCACGGGGAGCGAGGGGCTGCAGCTTGGAACTCAGGTCTGGGGAGCTGAGGCGTCGAGTGCAGCACTCAGAACTACCTCAGGCTTTCCACGTGGGGGCCAGAGGGTCCCTCAAGCCAGCTGCCAAGAGCGCCTTCTGGTGCCAGGGCCGGGGGCTGGCCGCTCCCCAACAGACCTCATTCTACACTTTTATCCCCAGTTTACAGATGAGGACACTGAGGCCCAGGAAAGCTGAGTGGCTGCTTGGAGACTAAAACACTCTCTCCACGCCTGGTGCCCAGGAACCGGGGTTTTGGGGCACCCAGGGTACTGTCCTCCAAGCCTGGGGGCTTCTGGGCTCCCCTTGTCCAGGGAAGGGGCCATGGAGCCCTTGAAGTCCCTGCCTGAGAGGGTCTAGATTCCTAGGCCGCGGGGGAAAGGGGAGAGTCTCGACAGGAGGGCACATACCTTTCTTGAACTCGATCTCCAGGATGTCAGGGGTGTCTGGGGCTTTGGCCGGGTCCTGGGTCTTTGTGTAGAGACCTGGGGGTGCTTGGTTCTGACAAAGGACGGCAAGAGGGGGGAGGATGACACGCCAGGCCCCAGATACCCTGCACCCCACCTCCTGAGGGGTCTGCAGCCCCCTTCTCTCTCCAGAACCCCCAGGGTCTGGCAAGGCCCCCAGCCCCCAGCCCAGAGCCAGCCCCGCTTGCCGGGGGCCCAAGAAACAAAGGGCTCGAGAAATCAGACAATTTTTCCCCTCAACTTGATCTCATCTTTTCCTTCGACGCCCCCACAGCTGGAGGCAGAATAGCGGGAGAGGAACAAGTCAGGCAGGAAAAAGTGCGACTTCGGCGGCGCGGGCGGCGGCGCTCCGCGGGCTTCCCGGGAGTGGGCACGCACACGCTCCCGGCAGCGGGAATTGGGGTTTATTCTGCACTGACCGCAAAGCTAATGACTGCGCGTGACCCCAGCAGGTGCTCCGGCGAGCCGAGCCGTCCCCGGGGTCCCCGAGGTTAATACTCACAGGGAGAAAAGAGAAGAGCAAAGCGAAAACCCATCTGAAAACACATCAGCCTTTATGTATATTTTCTCTTGGGCGTGCTGGAAAATGGGCCTCTCGTCTGGATGCGGCCCATCGTGGAGGCGCTGCCGGCTGCCGGGAACCCTCGAGATGCCCTCCCTCCCGCGCAGCCCCGGCTTCCCGGGGACGTCCGGCGAGCCACCTCACGGCCCCTCACGTTTGTGCTTTCAAAGCCCTGCCGACATTCGCATGTCACTCTCTTTTTCTTTTGTTAAATACAGAGATGAGGTCGAGCCATGTTGCCCAAGCCAGTCTCCAACTCCTGGGCTCAAACAATCCTCCCATCTTGGCCTCCCCAAGGCACACACCACCAAGCCCAGCTAATTTGTGTAGAGACGAGGTCTCACTATGTTGCCCAGGCTGGTCTCAAACGCCCGGGCTCAAGCGATCCTCCTGCCTCGGGCTCCCAAAGTGCTGGGATGACAGGCGTGAGCTGCTGCCCTTGGCCACATGTCATTGGTCATCTGCAGTGTCTTTCGAATTCTCAGCAGTTTTGTTCGGTAAGAAGGTCACACACTGTTCCCCCGTCTACGGATGGAGACATGGCAGCTGAGCGGGACAGACTGTTCCTGCCACTGTGAGTTCTGCGTGGATGTGGACAATGTCTGACTTATTCCCAGCACCCAGCACAGGGCAGTGACCCCCCCAAGGCCCTCATCAAATGTGTGTTGGACTCTAGGTGGTGGAAAATACCCCCCAGGCCAGGATCAACACCTCAGGCTGCAGGGCCTTCCTTCCCTTAAGCCTCAGTTTCCTGATCTGTAACATGGGGGCGATGACACCTGCCCTTGACTATTTTGCCATTTAAGCTTACAGACAGTTCTTATTTATCTATCTGAGTCAGAGTCTCACTTCTATTGCTTAGGCTGGAGTACAGTAGCACATTCACAATCCACTGTACCCCTGATGCCCTGGGCTCAGGTGATCCTCCTGCCTCAGCCTGCAAAGTACCTGGGACTACAGGCATGGGCCACCACATCTGGCTGATTTTTAAAATTTTTTTGTAAAGATGAGGTCTCACTATGCTGCCCAGACTGGTCTTGAACTCCTGGGTTCAAGTAATCCTTCTTCCTCAGCCTCTCAAAATGCTGGGATTACAGGTGTGAGCCACCATGTCCGACTTTTTTTTTTTTTTTTTCTGAGTCCGAGTCTCAGTCTGTCGCCCAGGCTGGAGTGCAGGGGCACACTCACGGCCACCCTGGCATTGACCTACTGGGCTCCGGCGAGCCTTCTGCCTCAGGCTTCCAAGTAGCCGGAACTACAGGCGCGCGCTACCACACCCGGCTAATTTTTGATGTATTGTAGAGACAAGGTCTGGCCAAGTTGCCTGGGATGGTCTCAAACCCATGGGCTCAGACAATCCTCGCGCCTTGGCCTCCCAAAGTGCTGTGATTACAGGCTAAGCCACCAAGCCCGGCCAACCTTTTTTCTCTTTTAAAGGACATAAACAAACCCACACAAGAAAATGCCGGGGAAGACTTGGTGCAAACTGTACCGCGCTCTGCAACAGATTCTTGGAGATGCATCCTGAGCCCCGCCTTTTCCTCTTCCTCCTGCTGCTGTCTGCGAGGGGCAGGCTGCAGGAGAGCCTGGGACGCTCACTTGCAGTCACTTTGCCCGCAGGCGCTTCGCTAGGGTCACCCCGGTTTCCCTGGGTTTAGCACTGAAAGTCCCCTGTCCCCAAAACCTCTCAATTCTGGGCAAACCGGACGGTGGATCCTTCTAGGCCAACCTCTGAGCTCAGGCAGGAGCCTGAGGCACATGACCCCCGCCCTGCCTCCAGAGTGCTGTGTGATGTGGGGCCAGCTGCCACCCCTCACCAGTTTCCATTTGTAGGGTGGGAACGAGATCCCACAACTGATCTTAAAGCCAGAGTCCTAGGGCAACCCCTTCGGGTCCCCTCCTGCTGTGGGAGCTTCTCTGTCTTCTCAATAAATCCTGCTTTCTAAGAAAAGCCAGAGTCTGGCCAGGCACGGTGGCTTAAAAAAAAAAAAAAAAAGGCAAACCCCAGGAGGTAGGAGGGGTCCTTAAGGCCCCCAGCCTGACACTTCCATTGACCAGAGGGAAACCGAAGCTGAGAGACAGTTTGTCCAAGACATGCTTCAGGGGCCTGGGCTGAGGACTACTCCCCCACCCCATGCTGGCTCCCAGCTGCCACAGTAACCTGGACTGAGGAACAGGTGAGGCCAGTAGCTGGAGCCAGCTGGCATCATAGCCACGGGCCCAGCAGGCATCACTGGGTCCTGCAGACCGCTGCATTCCCCAGGCACAGACGGGCCCAGGGTCCATCCTCAGCTAAAAGGTACCATGAACCGGTGCTGGCCTTGGGGCAACCACCTGACTCCACAGCCCCATCTGCACCTTCCCAGGACTCCCCCCAGCCCGGGCCTAACTCCTTCGGGGGTACAGGTGTGACGACCTCATCTTTCCACCTTCCCACTTCCACCTGCGCTGGATCTGCCAGACTGTCAACCCTTTTCAGTGTGCTTGTCACTCTGTCTCCACCACACTTGCCAACAGAGTCCCAAACCATAGTCCCAGACCCAAGTGGAGACGGACAGCGTGGGCCCCGGGAGAGAAAGAGAAGACGGGAAGACCTTCCACTCCGCGGCGGAAGTCAGAGGCAAACCGTCAGCCTTGATTCAACAAAATAACCAAATAGAAAGAGAACGACATTTGCTTTGCATCCCAAGGCGGCTAGGGCGCCTGCCACTTCTTTCACTCTCCCTCCCAAAAGCCCAGTTCAGATGACAAATAGTTTGTTGGCGAGTATCAATGCCATCTATTGATCCCTCCCAGCGGGAGGGCTCACTTCCAATGTCATCTGGGGGGGCGGGGAGGGAAGAGAGGGAAGAAAAAGAGAGGGGGAGAGAGAGTCGGGTGGGGGCGGGCGGAGAGGGCGAAAGAAAGCATGAAACAGGGCCCAGAGAAGGAGAAATTGGAAGCAAATGGCCCATGAACGAAACCATGATGTAGGGGCATGATCGATGCTGCAAATGGTTTATTCATCCATCAGATATGGCGGGCCGGCGGCTGAATGAACTCTTTCACTGTGGGCCGTATGAAGTTAAAGCAAGTAAATTTCTATCTTTCTTCGCATTAGCTGCATCATTGCCCTTCAATCAGCTCTCACGGAGGCAGAAAATGGTTCCGCCATCTGCCTTCAAGCCCTCCCTTCCGCAGGCCTCGGGTTTTCTGGGGGGGAGAGGGGGAGGGGCACGGGTTCCCCAGGCTCCGTCCCCGCCCCGCCAGCTCCTCTGGGGGGGGGGGGCTCGGGGCTGCTCAAGGCTCCCGAGACCCGGCGATCCGGGGTGGAGCCCAGCACGAAGTGAAGTCTTGAGTGGCCCGCGTGGCTGGGGTAGACTCCCCGCCCGGAGTGGCCAGACCCAGGGTGGCATGGCCTGGTCCCAGGCCTCTCAGCGGGAACGATGGTTCCCCTGGAGCCACAGCCAGCTCAGCCCAGCCTTCCCTGCTGGATGACAGGAGCCCCCAAGTGGACCTTGGCCCCTTCCTCCCCAAAGGATCTTAGCCAGCCTGAGGAGGGGGTGGGGCGGGACCCCCAGCACTAGACACCCCAGGAGGGAGATGCTGTGGTTTCCCACAGGAGGCTCAGAGAGGTTGGGAGACTTGCCTGGGGTTTTCACAGCAGTAAGAAAAGGTGAGATTTAGACTCGGGTGACAGAATCCTTAACAGATACTTCGTAGGCCGGGCATGGCGGCTCACGTCTGTAATCTCAGTACTTCGGGAAGCCGAAGTGGGAGGATCCCTTGAGCCCAGGAGTTCGTTACCAGCCTGGGCAACACAGGGAGCCCTCATCTCTACAAAAAAAATTGTAAATTGGCCGGATGTGGCGGTGCACGCCTGCAGTCCCAGCTACTCAGGAGGCTAAGGCAGGAGAATCGCCTGAGCCCAGGAGGTGGAGACTGTGATGAGCTGCGATAATGCCACTGTACTTCAGCCTGGGTGACACAGTGAGACCCCGAATTAAAAAAGAAAAAGAAAAAAAAAGGTGCTCTGTAGCACTGGTTTCTGCATTCAATGTCCTCGCCAGACAGGAGGTGTGAGAGGGGACAGAGGGACAGAATCTGCCCACGGTGACACAGTAAGCTGCACCAGGCCTCGACCAGGCCTCGACCAGGCCCCTCCAGCACTGCCAGAGGGGCGATCTCCCCTCTGGCCTCAGGATGCCCCCCCAGTCCTGAGGTGTCCTGTCCTCTCTGACAAGGAGGCTGCTTGGAGAGCGGTGGGTGGGGGAGTAGCTTCCCAGTGTGCCTGGGAGGACACCCTGCCTGGAAGCCACTCTGCAGGCCCAGCTTCCCACCTCCCTTGGTGCTGACTGACTGGCTAATTAGGGGTGGCTGGCCTGAGTGTCGTGAGGTCAGCAGAGCATGAACTGGAAAAACCTGTGGCCAGCAGGCGGCAGCCTCGTGGGGCCATCAGCCCCCAGGGGACAAGGGTGCCCCTCTGTTGAGTGACAAGCTTGGATCAGGCAGGGAGAGGGGCTGTGGGCCGGGGAGTCACAGATGCTGGGGTCGGGGGAGGCACCAGCCTGTGCTGTCCCCTCCCCGAGCAGCTGGTCCCCTGGGATGGGCTACTCACTGCTCTGGGCCTCTGTTTCCCCACCCCTAAAGCAAAGATGCTCACAGCCAGCACCCTGGGAAATTAAACAAGGAAAACACCATCCCCTGCCTGGTCCCCAGAAACAGTGGCTGGCATGTGCTCTATTACTGCCAATGCTGACCAAGTGTTAGGGTCGGATGCTGCCTGGGTCCTCGGGGGAACCATCGTGGGGCCCTGGGTGGGGCTCTGGCATCCCTCCAACCTCCCCCAAACTCCCCGGGCACCCTCTCCTCCAGCCGGTCTTCATGGATATCCCAGAACCAGCTGCCAAGTGCACCCCACCCCCAAACCAGCCGCCCCGGGGTGTGGGGCTGCGTTGGGGAAGAGACACATTCCCTCAGGGACAAAGAGCTTTCTCTCTTCCCATGATAGATTTGGCCCTGCCTCCCCCACCTCCCACGGTGGGCAGGGGCAGACACAAAGAGCCCCCCAACCCCTGGGAGAGAAACCCTAAACTTCAAACGGGGCTGAGGGCCCAGCCTGGCCAGCTGGGGACAGCGGATCGGGGTGGCCCAGACAGACGGGTCCTGAGGCTCCAAGGCTCTAATCTGCACCCGCACCCCCCCATCGAGGCAGCAGCCACTCGGCCTGGGAGCTGGTGGGCACAGGCGAGCCCTCCCCCCAAGTGTCTCATCTGTCTAATTACTTCTTTATTGTCTCACAATCACACACTCTCTCTCTGTGCTACCCCTGAAATATTTCCTTTCCCTATTCATCCCAGCGGCAATTAGAGCAGAGCATGGGAAGGGGGCGGCGGGGCGGGGGGCGGTGCGGGGGGTCGGCGAACACAGGCAGGGCTTGGCCCCAGCCCCACGGCCGGCCCCCCGTGAAATTTCAAATTAGGCTACAAATACATCAGACAGCATCGGCACGGAGCGGCCACCACCAAGGGCAGTGGCTGGGAGGAAATGGGGTGGGGGCGTCTTACCTTGGGGTTCTCCAGGATTCCAGCCTCGTAGCTGTGGAAGGGAGGGGAGACGGGGTCAGCCGGGAGGGACACCGCACACCCCCACCCCCAGCGTACAACCCCATTGTGCCCGCAGGTCTGGACTGCTTTTTCCTTCCTGCCAAAGCAACTGTTGCCAACCCTGTCTGGAACATTCTGGGCCCACCACCGTCGGCCACGGGAGCTGCAGGTGGTGAGGAAAGACTGGGTCCTCTCCCTCCGTCTACTGAGGACCACCCCTGGGCTCTGCACATGGTGGGGGGCCTCTGCTCTCAGGCACCTTCCTGAAAGTTGCTATCTTGAGAGCCTGGCTGGGTCTCTTCTTCATCCTTGAGGTTGTCAACCCAAGCGCCACCTCCTCCAAGGCCCTCCCTGGTGCCCCAGATAAGGCCAGGTACCCTTGATCCACCTCCCCCATGACACTGAGCAGACATGTCGGGGCAGCCCAGGAGCTCGGTGCTTTGACATCTGTCCTCCCCGAGGCCTCTCAGCTCCACGAGAGCAGGACCATGGGTCGGGGGGACCCCATGACATCCTGACGCAGGTGCTCGCCAAGGCCCTCTTCTGAATGAGCGCAGGGAGGGCAGGCAATGGCCGCAGCAGTTAAGGGGTCTCACCTGATGTGCATGAGGTTCTCATCCATGCTCCAGGGGCTCTTGGGGGTGACCGGGATGGGAATTCCGTGTTGCTGCAGGTCAGAGACGGCACAGGGCATGTGTGAGGCCACGGGAGGGGTGGGGCCCACCTGCCTGGCATCTTTTCTCTTTTTTTTTGAGTTGGGGTCTCCCTCTGTTGCCCAGGCTGGAGTGCAGTGGCACAATTGTGAGAATCACAGCTCTCTGCAGCCTTGACCTCTTAGGCTCAGGCAATCGATCCTTCTACTTCAGCTTCCCGAGTAGGAGGGACTACAGGTGCATGCCACCACACCCGGCTAATTTTTTGACTTTTTGTACAGACGAGGTTTTATACGTTGAGCAGGTTGGTCTCAAACGCCTGCGCTCAAGCAATCCTGCCATCTCAGCCTCCCAAAGTGCTGGATTACAGGCATGAGAAAACTCATCCTCATCCACCTAGACCCTGGGCCAGAAGACCGCGGCCACCACACAGTTGGTCCACCTCACTCAGAACTTTGAGGGACGACTGCTGGGTGTGGTGGCTCATGCCTGTAATCCCAGCACTTTGGGAGGCGGAGGTGAGAGGATTGCCTGAGTCCAGGGGTTCGAGACCACCCTGAGCAACTCAGTGAGACCTCGTCTCTACAACAAATCAAAAAACTAGCCAGGTATGGAGGTGAGTGCCTGTTGTTCCAGCTACTTGGAAAGCTGAGGTGGAAGGATCGCCGGAGCCCGACGGGTTGAGGCTGAGGTGGCTGTGAGCGTGTCACTGCACTCCAGTCTGGGTGACAGAGTGAGACTGACTCAAAAAAAAAAGGAAAGAAAAGAACTTTGGGGGAAGATGAGGCTGGCTGCCTCAGCAACCGGTGCTGACACCGACTCCAGCCCACGTCACACCCTCCTCAGACGCAGGGAGCCGGCCCAGCCGCTGGAAGCCTGCGAGACCAGATGTGCTTGCCGCCTCTGTCCCTTTCAGCACCCATCCCAGCCTCTGCCGGGTCATCCATGGCCAACTCTCTCCTGATGGGGTTCCGCCTGGCTCTGGCTCTCTCATTCCCAAGACTGTTAAGAATCTAGAATCTTCCTCCAGGGAGATTCTGTGTCCCTTCACCACCACTTCAAAATTGAAGCAAGGCTAAAACCTTCTGGATTCTCATTTTTCTGTAGAGGCGAGGTCTCGCTATGTTGCCCAGGCTGGTCTGGAACTCCTGGCCTCCAATGCTCTACCTGCCTCTGCCTCCTAAAGCACTGGGACTGCAGGCGTGAAGCACCTCGCCTGGCTGGGCTTTAGCTTTGCAAAAAAAGGATGCGATGACAACGATAAGGATGGAGGTTCTGAGCGAGAAGCCTTCCCCTTGGACGGAAGACCTGGAGGAGATGGGAAGTGATTTCTGTGGGTTTCCTGGAGCACCCTTGGGCCTCGGCTGCTCCCAGATCCTGAGAGCAAGAGCCGTTCAAAGCCCCATTGATTTTTTTCCTCATCTGTCTCAGATTTCGCCTGGCTCAGGATTTTGGACAAAGCCTCATGGCTGCTCAGTTATTCCGGTCATTTCCTGGGTGCAGAGACGTTGCCTCTGCCTCCCTTCTAGAATGTGCAGGGACTCAGCTCAACGGTGAAGATTCCCAACCCCGAGAAGGAGTGTGGGTGGCTGAGGGGAAGGCAGCCGTCTTCCCTGGCAAATTTTCCCTGTTCAAATGTTGTTTGAGATGGAAGCTAGTGTCTTCTCCCCAAAACCTGGGAGGAAGAGGGGGCAACAGAGCTCCTGAAATTCATCTTTGCTGGAAAAAAAACAGGGGCCAGGCCAGGCATAGTGGCTCACCCCTGGAGCTGGAGACCAGCCTGGGCAACATAGTGAGAACTATCTACAAAAAACTAAAAAATTAGCAGGGCATGGTGGCACACGCCTGTAGTCCCAGCTGCTTGGGAAGCCGGGGTGAGAGGCTCACCTGAGCTATGGAGGTTGCGGTGAGCCATGATCATGCCACTGCACTTTAGTCTGGGCGACACAGTGAGACCCCACCTCAAAAAAAGTCTAAATAAAAAAAAAAACCCGGGGCCGCTTTTGTGTGGGGGCTTTAAGGAAATGAAGACCCATCGGTCAGCCCTGCCCCTCTCCCCGAGACATGGGGCTGGCCGTGGGGCTAGACGGGTTCCGACTTGTTCCTCCTAGAGACAAACCCGCCTCGTCCCATGTGTGGCAGCATGGGGGTGGGGGGCGACCCGCCAGCCCAGCTCCCTTAATAGCTCTGCTATTTGACAATTTGTTTGACAACATATGGGCTTGTTCTTGTAAACTCCCCTCTTAATAATCAAACAACAGATGGCAGAAAAGGCCCTTCCTCCCGCACTCCGGGTCTTAATGGGACGCTGGCGGCAGGGGCAGGGTTGCGTCCCCCCAGCGTCCCTTGCCACGCGGCACCTTGGCTGCAGCCAGAGCTCATGGCCCGCCCCGGCGACTGCTATTTTAAAACCTGAGCAATTTTCTGGTGTGTGCACGGAGTTGCTTTTTCTCCCCGCTCTGATTGATTGAGGCTGTTTGTCAAGAGCTGCCATGGAGTCGCGAAAAAGAAAAGTCCCCTGAGGAGCGGCGAAGGAGCTTGGTGCAAACTTCTAGTGTGTTTTATTGCAACTTGTACTTCAAAAAGGGCCGGTGCCATAAAGCGCGAGGTCTGTGCGGCTCCGTGGGGCATGTGCCTGCTCCCAGGAAAGGTCAGGGACGGCTGGCAGCCAGGGGACGGGGGTGCAGAGGACGGGCTCTCGATCATCCCCTCTGGCCGTTGCCCCAGTGACGCACACCAGGGACCCTCTCTGCGGAGGTGGCAGGCAGGGCTCTGGTCTGTCTCCCCGGAAGCGGGAGTCCAGCGCCCTCCGGTGTGGCGAACTGGGGGGTGCCTCAGAGGTGCCTCCTAAGGCAGTGCATGGGAAGGGTGACCACACCTCTGTGGGCCAGCCCAGGGGGCAGATGCCGCCTACAGGGGCGGGCTCAATCCCCATCACATAGGATGGGTCCGGGCAATGCCACAGGCCCCAAGCAGGGCTGTGCCAGGAGGGAGGGCCGTGGGACAGGACAGGACAAGACAGGGCCGGCGGGGGGGCAGCATACCTTGGCGTATTCCATCAGGTCGTTGCGGCCCTTGAACCGGTTGTAGAACTCGGGCATCCTCCAGGGGGCGATGACCTGGGGACAGGGCAATGGGTCAAAACCAGGGAGGTGATGGCTGTGGGGGCGAAGGGGCCCAGCTCTGTGGCCGAACGGCTGCGTCCTCGGAGGGGAGGCCCCTGCCTCTCCGTCCCTCCCTCTGTCTTCCCAGTTGAGATCTGAGGGTCTGAGCTAGATGGGTCTCGTGGCCCTCGCTAGCACCTCGGTCAGAGGGCCACTGCGAGTGACCAGGGGAGGGTCCCAGAGCTGCGGCCACTGGCCTGGCCCCATCACGGCCCGGGGGGCCCAGAGGTGACACGCTGCCCCTCCCCGCTTCTTAGGTTGGAGTTCCAGCCGGACAGATGGACAGAGCTCACTCCGTTGGGCCCCACTGGCCTGAGGGGCTCGAGGACAGGTCCCAAGAAGAGAAGCCCCCACTCATACCAGGAGCCCACCAAGTCCCGTCTCTGGTGTGGCAACTCAGGGGTGTGTGTGTGTGTGTGACGCAGATAGAGAAGCCAGCTTGTCACATGCAGCAGAAGGGCCTCTTTCCTCAGGGCCCCCAGCCATAAACGAGCAGCCCCTGGCCCAGAGCTCAGCCCCAGGAATACCCCGGCCATCCTCCTGGCTCCCGGACACCAGCCTGGGTCCCTGCCCCCAGCCCCACCCCAAGTCTCCATAAAGATGCAGATGCCAGACACCCCGGGCCCCAAGCAGCTGTGGGAACCCAGGGTCCCCGAGCTGCTGGCTGCCTTGTCCACGGCCGGTCAACCAGCAGTTACTGCCCGGGGCCGCTCAGCGGCCTGGTATTTGGGGTCAAACAGATCAGCAGCCCTCATTACGGCTCACAGCCGGGCCACTTCATCCCAGCAGCCGCTGGCTGGCTAGAGGGACGGGAAAAGATATTCCACTCACAAGAAAAACACGGCTACCCTCAGAGCCCCCTGGGGGCTTGGGAAGGGGCGAATCTTCCGGAGTGTTAGCCCCAGGCGGCCCAAAAGAGCTCAGTCTTGGCCTGTGCTGCCACGTGGTGGCTGGGAGCCACGGGTGGCCACAAGCCACCAGCACGACTCACTGAACCCCTGAAACGTGGTGGACCCAACTGAGACGTGTTGTCTGGGCACTGCACACACTAGGTCTTTCTTTTTTTTTAATTTTAATTATTTTTAAAGCTGGGGTTTCACTCTGTCACCCAGGCTGGAGTGCAGTGGCATGATTATGGCTCACCATAGCCTTGAGCTCCTGGGCTCAAGTGTCCTCCCACTTTAGCCTCCTGAGTAGCCTGGCTAATTTTTTATTTTTATTTTTTGTAGAGACAAGGTCTCACTATGTTGCCCAGGCTGGTCTCAAACTCCTGGGCTCAAGCGATCCTCCTCCCCGGCCTCCCAAAGTGCTGGGATTACAGGCGTGAGCCACCATGCCCAGTCCACACTGGGTCTTGAAGACTCAGCAAACAATAAAAAGAATGTCGACATCCCATTGATAGCATTTTTACATTGATGACATGCTGAATGATAACATTTTGGATACATGGGGCTCAGTAAAATAGGTATATTAAGATGGTGTTATTCACTTTTACTTTATTTTTAATATATCTACTAGAAAAATTGGGAACTTGCCAAGTGTGGTAGCTTATGCCTGTGTTCCCAGCACTTTGGGAGGCTGAAGGGAAGGATTGCTTGAGGCCAGGAGTTCGAGTCCAGCCTGGGCAACGTAGCAAGATTCCATCTCTGCAAAAAATATTTTTTAAAGCTTAGCAGGGTGTGGTGGCGTGCACCTGGAGCGCCAGCTACTTGGTAGGTTGAGGTAGGAGGATCATCTGACCCCAGCAGTTGGACGGTGCAGTGAACTATGATGGTACCACTGCACTCTACTCTGGGTGACAGAGACCTTGTCTTTAAAAAAAGGAAAGGAAAACAAAAAAGACAGAAAGAAAAAAGTGGGCATACCCAATGGACTTGTATTTGTGGTCTACATGAAATTCCTGCCCTGGCCCGGTCCTGGGCATACTTGGAGCTCTGGTACTCAGAGGAATTGTGACTCGGTAGACACTGAATGAATGAGCGAGGAATGAATGCATCCACTCATTCATGGATGGACACAGGCCAGGTCCAAGGTCCATCTGGAGGGGTGGGGCAGTGGTGGCATGCTGGGTAGCCCCCCAGGTGTTCTCCCACCTGAATAACCTGCCCTGGGCCCGGAGGTTGGTTCCCTGAGGCCCTGGTGATGCCACGCCGGGTCTAGATCCCAGAGTCAGGCACAGGCAGCCAGGGAGGAGCAGGCACAGTTGGGGACTGACTGGGGCTGCGAGGGCGCTGAGCCACCCAGACGGTGGCGGCCACATCCCGGAGCAATTCCTGACTGCACCGGGAACGCCCAGGGAACAGCTGAAGAGAGGTCATGTCTTTCTGTCCAGTGCCTTGGGGCCACCCAGGCACCTGGACTCACCTCCAGGAAGAACGCGTGGCCAGGGAGAAAGTGGTATCCCCTGCAGCTGGTCTGAGCCCCGGGAGCTTCCTGGGCAGACTGCCCACCCAACGAGCACCCCTCTACAGAGCAGATGCAGCAGCCCCCATAGCACCCGTCCTCCCAGACCCCATACCCTCCCCCAGGAAGGAGCAACACCTTACCTTAATCTGGGGGGCCAGCGAGTAGCAGGTGAGCTCAAACCGGACCTGGTCATTCCCCTGAAACGCAGAACAGGATTGTCAGAAGTCAGACAGGGACTCTGAGGGCCGGGGAGGGTGTGGGGATGAGGCCGTGGAGAAGAGGCAGCGCGGAGCGTGTACACGTGTGGAGGCTCATGCGTGCACGGGCATGAGCAGGAAGGAGCCATGCATGCCTGGAAACACGGTGCAGTATAGGTGTGTGCAGGACACGGCCACCCCCATGGGACTGCAGTCCTGGCCACCTGCTGAGGTCCTTCTCCAGACAGTCCTCGAGCTGCCCACAACGCAGCCTCTTCCTGGCACAGTGGCTCACACCTGACATCTCCGTACTTTGGGAGGCCAAGGTGGGAGGACAGCTCAAGCCCAGGAGTTTGAGACCACTTGGGAAACATAGCAAGACACACCCTGTTGCTACAAAAAAAAAAAAAAAGTCGGCCAGGCTCGGTGGCTCAGCTTGTCATCTCACACTTTAGGAGGCCAAGGTGAGTGGATTTCCTGAGCCCGCGGGTTCAAGACCAGCCCGGGCAACTTGGTGAGGCCTCGTCTCTACAATAAATAAAAAATTAGCTGGGCGTGGTAGTGCGCGCCTGTAGTTCCAGCTGCTTGGAGGGCTGAGGCAGGACTGTCGGAGCCCAGCAGAATGACGGTGGGGTGGCCGTGAGTGTGCCACTGCACTCCAGTCTGAGCGACAGAGTGAGACTCCAACTAAAAGAAAAAGAAAAAATTAGCTGGGTGTGGTGGCATGTGCCTGTAGTCCCAGCTCCTTGGGAGGCTGAGGTGGGAGGATCACCTGAACCCGGGAGACTGAGGCTGCAGTGGCCTGTGAGAGTGCCGCTGCCTTTTCCAGCCTGGGTGACAGACTGGTACTCAAAAGAAGAAAAAAAGAAAAAAAAAATTGAGAGCCCAGTCACCTGTCTGAGCCTCAGTTTCCCCAACTGTACCATGGCTGGTTGTGGGGAAGACGTGGAACCGGGTGACCACTGTGGGGTTTTTGCTTGTTAGCCCCTCTCTGCACAGAAAAACTGAGACCCAGAGAGGGAAAGGGACTGGCCCGAGGACACACAGTGGGGCAGGGCTGGGGCCAAGCGCAGGTCACCCCGTCTGCATTGGCTGTCGTCCTGTGGGGACTCTTCCAATCCCTGTCGGGCCTTGAATGCCATCCTAGACACAGCCCACACCGCTGACCGCAGATGGCGAGCTGGGGGAGAGGAGGGCCGGGGTCCGTGCTAGCACCAGACGGCCCAGCCCAGCCCCCAGAGAGAAAATGGCCGTCTGCATCCTGCTTCCTCCCCCGCACGGCTCAAAGAGACTTAAGCGCCGTGGGAATGACAGAGGGACCTTTCGCCTACTGTGAAAACTGCACGGGCGCAGCCAGGCAGCAGTGGGAATTACATGTTATTTCCCGGAGCCTGTCAGGTGACAGGGAAACGCAGGTTCCAGCCCCTCTTCACGGAGCTGGGAGCCGTGTGTGCGCCAGCCGCCCTCCCCGATGGCTCCCCTCCACCCATCCGTCAGTGAGCACCTACTATGTGCCACCCCCCGGGGGTGTCTGACCCTCTCTGATGGCTGAGGAAAGAGATGCTCAGAGAGGTGATGCCACTGGCCCAGAGTCACACAGCAAACACGCTCATCCTGACAGTTCACACTTAGGCGACGGGTCTGAGTTCTGCCCACAATGAACTCCTGGAGGTCAGTTCTATTACTATGGCTATCATTAGTAAGATTTTTGAGTTGAGGTCTCACTCTGTCACCCAGGTTGGAGTGCAGTGGCACGATCACGGCTCACTGCAGCCTCAACCTCCTGGGCTCAGGCTCCTCCACCTCAGTCTCCCGAGCAGCTGGGACTCCAGGCATGTGCCACCTTGCCCCGCTAATTTTTTTAATTATTTATTTATTTTTGAGAGACACGGTCTGGCTAGGTTGCCCAGGCTGGCCGTGAACTCCTGGGCTCAGGCAATCCTCCTGCCTTGGCCTCTCAAAGTGCTGGGATTACAGGCGTGAGTCTCTGTGCCCAGCCGGTCGGTTCTATCATTATCCCCATCTTCAGGATGGGGACACTGAGGCGAGGGATGGTCACACCTTCCCGAAGCCCCACGTCCAGCACCATCCCTGAGGCAATGGCAGCTATGTTAACAGACAGACTTACTTTAGGCGGTAAGGCGTGTGGCCAGCGTGCCTATCCCAGCTGGGCCGCATGGCTTCCAGTTTCCCCCACACAAAGGCCCAGGGCTGGAGTCTGCCCGTCCAGACACTGCCATCTGCTGAGCAGCCAGACACCCCCTGAGCAAACCAACCGGCTTCCTCGATTCAAACTCTGTCCTTAGGCCAGGCACTGAGGCTCACACCTGTCATCCCAGCACTTTGGGAGGCCGAGGTGGGAGGATCACTGGAGCCCAGGAGCTCAAGACCAGCCTGGGCAACATGGCAAGACCCTGTCTCTCCCACAACCCCCCCCAAATCACAAAAGTTATCCAGGCGTGGTGGCACACGCCTGTAGTCCCAGCTACTTGGGAGGCCGAGGTGGAAGGATCGCCTGAGTCCGGGAGGTTGAGGCTGCGGTGAGCCGTGATCATGCCACTCCAGCCTGGGCAACAGAAAGAGACCCTGACTCAATAAAAAAAGTAGAAGAATGAACAAAACAAACCCTGTCCCTAGCCCAGGCAAGAGCCAGGTCCCGCCTCATCTCAACCCAAGAGCCCAGCACCAGGGCAGCCCCCGGCCGCTTTCGGGGAGAAGGAAGAGTGGGGTCCCTCACACACGCGTGCACACACGGCCCGGGACTGGCGGGTCTGGGGCTCCCATCTGCCCCGGCGGCCACAGATGGTGCCATTCACAAACGCCTGCTCCCGGCACCCCAGCCAGGGCCTCGGGCTCGGATTTCCAGGCCCCGCTTTCAAGACGGGGGGGGGGGGGGGAGCCCCGACGGGCCGCCCCGGCCTCTGGGCAGCTCCGGGGGGGGCAGGATCCGGTGGCAGCCGGGCGTGCAAGGGAGACGCGGCTCGGCTTCTGCCCGGGCGCTGGCGGGGGACACGGGGCGGGGCGGCCTCGCCTCCGGCCTCGCGCGGCTGATCCTGCAGCCCGCGGGCCTGCCCCGGCGTCGGCCGCTGACCCCACTCCCCGCCCCGGAGCACGCAGGTGTGGACGCGGGCGCGGACGCACAGAGGCCCGGAGCCGGCGAGGCCGAGGCCCCGGCTCCCTCCCCGCCCCACGCGCACCCCCAGCTCTCGGAAAAGGTCTCCAGGCCCCTGGGGCTGCGCAGGTATTGCGCGGGGGCGGGGTCCCCTTGCCTGCCAACCCCCAGGAAGGAGCCGCCGGCGTCCTCCCACCCCGGACTCGAGGCCCCCCAGTGGCGTCTGTCCCCCTCGTGGCCCCGAGGCCCAAGCGGCCACCGGACTGCGGAGGGCCTCGGCAGGAGCAGGGCGGGCAGCTGGGGACCCGCGGCCGCGGCCTCCTGCCGGCCTCAAACTCAAGCCTTTGGCGCCCTCTGGTGGTCACGTGGAGGCACGGCACTCACCGCCGCGGACAGCGGCTCCCAGCTCGCTGCCGGCTGCTCTGAAATGCGGGGAACTGGACCCCGGGACCTGCCCGGGCCAGAGCGGACCGACCCCTCCCACCCACTCGCTCCCCTAGGCTGAACGCCGCCCATCTGGACCTTGACGGTGTGGTGGCAGAGCCCTCCCCTGAGGGCAGGCCCCCTCCCAGAAACCTGACCCCCTGTCTCAGCTTGAATGCCTCCTGGGACGGGGGGCTCATGCCCAGCTCATTCCGTCTGGGTGGATGAGACGGCTCAGGAGCTTTTTCATCCCGCACCGACGTTTGTTCTCAAAAGCCTCCCTCCGCCCCCAGCACCGGTCTGACGCTGGCTCTCAGGGCCCCTCCTTCCCTGAGCGCCCGCGGGGAGCACTTGGTTGGGACTCTCCCGCTGGTGGCTCCTGCCCACCCCAAGGGCCGGGCCCTGTAAACCTCGGACGAGGAGGCGGAGACGCACAGGGGCGACATCACAGGCCGTGGAAGCTGTGAGCTCCCTCCTGCGTCCTCTCTGCCGCCAGCCCGGCGAGGACCGAGGCACACACGCCCCTGCCCGCGAGCCCAGGCCCCCGCCCGCCTCTCCTCGGCGGGTTTCCCGAGGGGGGCGCGTCACAAGTCTCTTCCCTCCACGGACGCCGTTCCGGCCGGCACAAAGCCCCATCCGGCCCGGGCGAAGGCAGCCGCCCTGGCACCCCGGCCCGCCCGCCCCTCCTGCTCCTCCCGTGGCAACAGCTCCTGCTCCGCGTCCCCCAGACACGGCGGCTCAGGGCCTGCTGGCTCCAGCCCTTCGCACAGGCTGTTCCGCTGCCTGGCAGGCTCTTCCCACACCCTGCTGCTCGCTCACCGGGACGCCCTTCAGGGCCAGGCTCTGCGGGAGGCGAACCTCGGCCCCTGCCCGCCGTCCCCTGGGGCTGGCGCTCCCGCTGTCCCCACATCGGTTCCTTCCTCTCCCGCTGGGCCGTGGGCTCCCCGAGGCCAGCGACAGGCCCGAGAGGTGCCGCACCGTGCCCTTTCCAGCAAGCACCCAGCCCGCCACGGATGCCCGGGACAAGCTTGCTGACCCGTGCCCAAGGAAACACGCAATGCAGCCAGGTGCGGTCATCCCAGCACTTTGGGAGGCCGAGGTGGGAGGATCGCTCGAGCCCGGGAGTTCGAGACCAGCCTGGGCAAGATAGCCAGACCCCATCTCTGCAAAAAGGATATAAACGCACGAGCTTCACAGGCAGGACCGGCGCCGTCCCGGTGGGCGACTACTGGTCAGATCGTGTCCCCTCCATCGTAACCGGGGCTGCGTGTGTCCCTGCACCCCAGGGAGCCAGGGTCTCCGCCAGCCCAGGCAGGCGAGGTAGTGAGCTCTCTGTCCCTGGGAGGCTCAGAGCCTCCTGACTGTGGGGCTGGTAAGCAGCCAGGTCCTGTGCCGGGTATTGGAGTGGCGTCCGCTCGTCCGGAGGGCTCACGACTCAAGAGCCATTAAAGAACAATCCGTGGCCAGGGGCGGTGGCTCAACCCTGCAATCCCAGCACTTTGGGAGTTTGAGGCAAGGGGACTGCCCGAGTCTGCGGGTTTGAGACCCGCCTGGGCAACTTGGCGAGACCTCAGCTCTACAATAAATCAAAAATTAGCCGGGCCTGGTGGCGCACACCTGTAAGTTCCGGTTACTTGGAAGGCTGAAGTGGAAGGATCGCTGGAGCCCAGCAGGTCGAGGCTGTGTTGGCCGGGAGCGGCCACTGCCCTCCAGCCTGACTCCGACTCAAAAAAACCAAACAATCCCCGCCAGTTGCCAACATTGTCAGGAATTCGGTTCTCAAGGCAGGAAGCCAAGGGCTTCTGCCCCGCACCCCGCAGGGTCCCCCTGCAGCCCTGGTGCCCGCTCGGGCTGGAGGTGGGGGTGCTGAGGGGCCGATTTTAATGTCTGAAAAGAAAGATTCGGGTCCTAGGCCCTGGCACCCCCAAAAGTGACCTCGCGTGGTCTTTTCATTTTTCTTTCATTTTTTAGTTCTTTTTTTTTGAGTCAAGGTCTCATTCTACCACCCAGGCTGGAAGGCAGAAGCACGATCACGGCTCACTGCAGCCTCAGCCTCCTGGGCTCAGGCAATCCTCCTGCCCCGGCCTCCTGAGTGGCTGGGACCACAGGTGCATGCCACCATTCCTGGCTAATTTTTCGACTCTTTGTAGAGACGAGCTCTCACCCTGTCGCCCAGGCCGGTCTCAAACCCCTGGATCTTCCCTCTCGGCCTCCCCAAGCGCAGGGATTACAGGCTGAGCCCCTGTGTCCGGTCCTCAACGTGGCCTTTACGGAGGTTAAGAGGAGGTCACCAGGGTGGGCCCTGACCCCGTAGACCGGGGTCCCGATAAGCAGGGAGATGTCCGCAGAGGCCGACAGGCGAGGGAAGAGGCCGAGGACGGGAGCGACGCAGTCACACACGGAGGACCGAGGCTGCCGGGAGCTGGGGACGGCCAGGCCAGGACCCTTCCTTGGGGCCTCTGTGGGGGCTGGCCCTGCCCACGCCCGGCCGTGGGCGCCCCACCTCCAGATCCCCTAGACAGGGCGTTCCGGTGCCCGAAGGCGCCCGTCGGTGGCGTTTGCGCCGGCAGCTCCGGGAAGCGAAGACCCCGGCCCTCAAGGGATGCCCGTTTTGCAAATGAAGACAGGAGGCTCGGGGAAGAGACGCCCCTGCCCACAGGCCCACGGCGCACCGCGGCAAGGCTGGGGCTTGAACCCTGCTCTGCCAGCTGGGGTTCTGACCCCTTCCGCTATGTCCCATGGGGACGCGTGCTGTGACCTCAGCTGGGGCCGCCTCAGCACCAAGGTGGCCTCGCGGGGTGTCACGGCTCCCACCACGGGGACATCACGGCCCCGGAATGCAGGGGTGGGCTGCGAGGGTGCCCCTGCGGGGTCTGGGCGAAACCGACCCGCCCACGGTTCTGGAAGCAAACCCCCAACGGCCAGAGGGTCGAGGGCTGCCCGCCGCCCTGGTCGTCCAGGTCCCCCTAGTGCCCGCCCTCCTCCTCCTCACCTTTCCCGTGGCGCCGTGAGACACATACTTGGCCCCCTCGCGCTGGGCGATCTCCACCTGCTTGCGGGCGATGCAGGGCCTGGCCAGGGAGGTGCCCAGGAGGTAGCGGTCCTCGTACAGCGCGCTGGACTGCACGGCGGGCCAGATGAACTCCTCCACGAACTCCTTGCTGACGTCCTCGATGAACACCTGAGGGGAGGGGAGCCGTAAGAGGGAGCTGGACGAGGACGGTCGATCAGAATGCAGAGTCCCAGAAACCCCGGGTGACACCTACAATGGACCACAGCAAGCTGTACTCCCACTTTTTCCTTCTGCACCCATGGAAGACATCACTCATTCCAACACACCAACTATTCCTTCCTATCTGCACTCATGGCAGACATCGCTAATCAATCCAGATGCTGCACTCGCAGTAGACATTACTAATCAATCTTGATGTTACACTCATGGCAGACATCGTTAATCAATCCTGATGCTGCACTTACAGCAGACATGGTAATCAATCCTGAAGTTACACTCATGGCAGACATTGCTAATCAATCCTGATGCTGCACTCACAGTAGACGCTGTTAAACAATCCTGATGTTGCACTCACAGTAGACACTGCTAATAATCCTGATGTTGCACTCACAGTAGACACCACTAATAAATTCTGATGCTATACTCATGGCAGACATTGCTAATCAATCCAGATGCTGCACTCGGAGTAGACATTGCTAAGCAATCCTGATGTTACACTCATGGCAGACATCATTAATCAATCCTGATGCTGCACTTACAGTAGACATGCTAATGAATCCTGATGTTACACTCACAGCAGACATCGTTAATCAATCCAGATGCTGCACTTACAGCAGTGCATGGTAATCCATCCTGATGGTACACTCACAATAGACATTCCTAATCAATCCTGATGCTGCACTCACAGTAATGCTGTTAATCAATCCTGATGCTGCACTCACAGAAGACACTGCTAATCAATCCTGATGCTATACTCATGGCAGACATTGCTAATCAATCCAGATGCTGCACTCGGTGTCGACATTGCCAATCAATCCTGATGTTACACTCACAGCAGACATCGTTAATCAATCCAGATGCTGCACTTGCAGTAGACATTGCTAATCAATCCTGATGTTACACTCACAGTAGACATTGCTAGTCAATCCTGATGCTGCACTTGCGGTAGACACTGCTAATCAATCCTGAGGCTGTACTCACGGCAGACATTGCTAATCAATCCTTACTGCACCAACCATGAAACTTAGTTGCCATCTACGAGCTAGAGCACTGGGTCTCCACTAGGGATGGTTTAGTTCCCCTCCTGGGGTGGGGTGGGGGGACATTTGGCAATATCTAGTAATGTTTTTGGCTGTCACCATCACCAGGTTGGCGTGGGGGTGGACAGTTATCTGGCATCTATCCATCTAGTGGGTCAAGGCTGGGGATGCTGCTACACATTGCTCGATGCACAGGACGGCCAGCAATAGTCAACAGCACGAAGGAAGCCCTGAGCTAGAGGAAGGGTACTCAGAGTGTAGGACCCCAGGACCCTTGCAGGGAGTGAAAATGTTCCTCGTAACGATACTAAGATGTCCTCAGCCTTCCTCACTCTGACGGGGCCAAGGCAGTGGGGGAAGGGGCTGCTGCCTTCACCCAGGTCAGAGCAGGGTCCCAGACTGTCCTCACAGTCTCTGTGTTCCTCAGGCCGTGCCCTCACAGCGCCAGGTTCACGTATGAACAGCCTTGGCCGGGGGTGGGGGCTCACGCCTGAAATCCCGGCACTCCGGGAGGCCGAGGCAGGAGGAGCACTTGGGCCCAGGAGTTCGTGACGAGCTTGGGGCAACACAGTGAGATCTACCCTCTACAAATTTTTTTTGAGTTGGAGTCTCACTCTGTCACCCAGACTGGAGTGCAGTGGCCGCTCCTGGCCACCGCAGCCTCGACCTGCTGGGCTCCAGCGATTCTTCCTCCTCAGCCTTCCAAGTAGCTGGAACTACAGGTGCACACTACCATGCCCGGCTAATTTTTGATTTATTGTAGAGATGAGGTCTCGCCAAGTTGCCCAGGCGGGTCTCGAACCCGCGGGCTCAGGCAATCCACTCACCTCAGCCTCCCAAGGCGCGGGATTACAGGCTGAGCCACCGAGCCCGGCTCAAAATATTTTTTACAAATAAAAACAACTGGCCTGGTGTGGTGATGCACACCCGTTATCCCAGCCACTCTGGAGGCCAAGGAGTCAGAGACTGTGGAGAGCTGTGATCATGCCACTGCACTCCACCCTGGGTGACAGAGACCCTGGCTCAAAAAAAGAAAGAACGGCCTTGATGGAGCCTGAAATGGATACTTTTACTAGGTCTTGCCCGCTGAGAAGGAAGCGTGAAACACACACGTAGCTCGTCTGTGGCATTCTGAAGCAGGAGGAGAAGCACGCGTGGTGTTTGCGTTACAAGCTCAACTGTCACTACTGCAGCTATGAGTAAGGGTCACAGGAACCAGTTTGATGCCTTGTTTTATGTGTTTGTTTGTTTTGAGTGGGGTCTCACTCTGTTGCCCAGGCTGGAGTGCAGGGGCATGCTCCCGGCCACCGCAGCCTCGACCTGCCAGGCTCCAGCGATCCTTCCGCCTCAGCCTTCCAAGTAGCCAGAACTACAGGCACGTGCTACCATGCCCAGCTAATTTTTGATTTATTGTAGAGACGAGGTCTTGTCAAATTGCCCGGGCAGGTCTCGAACCCATGGGCTCAGGCAGTCCTCTCACCTCGGCCTCCCAAAATGCTGGGATTACAGGCTTGAGCCACTACACCAGGCCTACACCTTTTTTTTTTTCTGAGTTAGGGGTCTCACGCTGTCGCCCAGGCTGGAGCGCAGTGGCACACTCATGATGATCACAGCTTACCGCAGCCTCCACCTGCTGGGCTCAGGCAATCCTTCCACCTCAGCCTCCTGACTAGCTGGGACTGCAGGTGTGTGCCACCATAGCTGGCTAATTTTTTTTTTGGTAGGAATGAGGTCTCGCTATGATGCCAGGCTGGTATCGAACTCCTGGCCTCAAGTGATCCTTCTGCCTCATGATCCTCCTGCCTCGGCCTCCCAAAGTGCTGGGATGACAGGCTCCAGCCACCGTACCCTGCCCCCCTTGATATTTTATAATGAAACGTGTCATCACTTGGAAGGTCTGCATCGCCCTGGGAGATTCAATTTTTCCAATGACTCACGCATGACGTTTCACAGTGCTGAAGTAAAAGGTGCTGCCCAAGTGCAAGACAGACCCCTGGATGTCCACGCAACACACGCATGAAAAGGTCACCGCGAAGGTTTCAGAGTCCCCGTGACCCTGGTCTTTAAGGAGTGTGGGGACGTATCAAAGCATGGCCTCAACCATCTGAAAAGGCGATTAAAATACTCCTCTCTCCCCAGGGATGCATCCGTGAGGCCCAATTTTCTTCATTAACGTGAACCAACACATCACAGAGTGAAGGCAGAAACGGCGGCAAGAATCCATCTGCCTTCTGCTAAGTCAGACATTAAAGGGATTTGCAAAATGCAAGCCAATGCGATTCTTACTAACGGTTTTTGTTGTTTGGGGAAGTAGTTACTTTTCGTTAGTAAAAAACGTCACTTATGCTAAACTGCATGTGTTTAGTGATGTTCATTAAAAGTTTCCAGCTTTAGCCGGGCTCGGTGGCTCAGCTTGTAATCCCAGTGCTTTGGGAGGCTGAGGTGAGTGGATTGCCTGAGCCTCCAGGTTCGAGACCCGCCTGGGCAACTTGGCGAGACCTCATCTCTATAGTTAATCAAAAATATAGCCGGGTGTGGTAGCGTGCACTTGTAGTTCCAGCTCCTTGGAAGGCTGAGGCGGAAGGATCGCCGGAGCTCAGCAGGCGAGGCTGCGGTGGCCGGGAGCAGCCACTGCACTCCAATCTGGGCGACAGAGTGAGATTCTACCTCAAAAAAAAAAAGTTTCCAGTTTTTAGGCCAGGCACAGTGGCTCACACCTGTCATCCCAGGGCTTTGGGAGACTGAGACAGGAGGACTGCTTGAGCCCAGGAGTTCAAGATCAGCTTGGGAAACATAGTGAGACCTCGTCTTTATTTTTATTTAAAAATAAAAAATTCAAGCTGGGCTCGGTGGCTCAGCCTGTAATCCCGCGCCTTTGGGAGGCTGAGGTGAGTGGATTGCCTGAGCCCGTGGGTTCGAGACCCGCCTGGGCAGCGATACCTCATCTCTACAACAAATCAAAAAAATCAGCCGGGCGTGGTAGCACGCGCCTGTAATTCCGGCTACTTGGAAGGCTGAGGCGGAAGGATCGCCGGAGTCCAGCAGGTCGAGGCTGCGGTGGCCGGGAGCGGCCACTGCACTCCAGTCTGGGCGACAGAGTGAGACTCCAACTCAAAAAAAATAAAAATAAAAAAAAAAATTCCCGTTTTTATTTCTAGTGTGATAAATATTGATAAATGTAAGTGACAAAAGCTCTCTGGACCCTCAAGAATGAGAGTCTAGAGAATTTTTTTTTACTATTTTTGCAGGCTGTGTATCCATAATTATTTTGAAGTCCTCCTTTTCTGACACTGTGTCACCCAAGCTGGGGTGCAGTGGCATGACCAGGGCTCACCACAACCTTGAACTCCTGGGCTCAGGCAGTCCTTCCACCTCAGTCACCTGAGCAGCTGGGACTACAGGCAAGACCCGTAGAGATGGGGTCTCACTATGGTGTCCAGGCTGGCCTCAAACTCATAGACTCAAGCATTCCTCCTTCGGCCGCCCAAAGTGCTGAGATATAGGTGTGAGACACCACACCCAGCAAAAGAAAAATTTTTTCTTAAGAATGAAATGGGCCGGGTGCAGTGGCTCATCTCTGCAATCCCAGCACTTTGGGAGGCAGAGGCAGGAGGATCACTTGAGCCCAAGAGTTCGAGACCCGCCTGGGCAGCATAGCGAGTCCTCGTCGCTACAATAAATAAAAAAAATTAGCCGGGCATGGTGGAGCATGCCTGTAGTTCCAGCTCCTTGGAAGGCTGAGGCGAAAGGATTGCCTGAGCCCAGCAGGTCGAGGCTGCAGTGGCCGGGAGCGTGCCCCTACACTCCAGCCTGGGCGACAGAGTGAGACTCCGACTCAAGAAAAAAAGAAAAAACACCTATACACAAAAGCCACGTGTCTCATCTTCAACACTCCCCCCGCACCCCCCTCCCCATCGGGCTACTCCTCTCCAGGGTACCAGACAAGGACAACATTCGAGCCCTAAGCCTGTGGCCAGCGGCTGACTCCAGGCAGTCACTACCCGGGCATGCATTTTGATTGTTCACTTGCTTTGACCCAGATTTTCTTTCTTTCTAAGCCACTGCACCAGGACTGACTTCCTCTCTCCCTTCCTTCCTCCCTCGACATGGAGTCTCACTATATTTCCCAGGCTTGTCTCACTCCTGGCCTCAAGTGATTCTCCCGCCTCAGCCTCCCAAAGGGCTGGCATGACAGGCCAGCTCACATCCCTTTAACATGCTGGTTGAGCTCTTTCCACGTGCCAGGTTTTTAGGTTCCGGCAACCTACTAGAAGCACAGTCAACACGCTACGCTCTGCCAGACTTTTCTGGTTCTGTTGAGTGGATGGGAGGATGGGAGGATGGACAGGGAGAGAAAAGAGAGATGGACAGATAGAGGGATAATGGAGTCATGGAAGGACGGATGGGTGGATGGATGGATGAGTGGAGTTGAATGGATAGTGGGGGGGTGGATGGCTTGGTGAGTGGGTGAGATAGAAGAGAGGGCCAGATGGATGCCGGATGGATGAATGAATGGGCAGAGTGGCGTAGGTGGATGCGCGGATGGATGGTGTGGGTGGGTGGACGGCGGGATGCAGTGGGGTGGATGAGTGGATGGACAGAGGGATGAACGAACGGATGGATAATAGAGTGGGGTGGGTGAATGGATAAACGGAAGGATGGAGAGATGGATGGATGGTGGGTGTGGGTGGGTGGACGGTGAGTGGATGAGACAAGGGGGAGCAGGTGACGGATGGATGGACAGATGGACAGCGGGACAAGAGGGAGGGACGGGCGGGGGGGAGAAACAGCCAGATGGGAGCTGTTGGGCGGGAGGACGAGGGGTGGGGGAGGCGGAGGACGACAGTGACACCCGAAAGCAGTGACACCGTACTCTTGGAAGCAAGACAAGTCGCACGGCATGCAGGAGCAGGAGCACCCCCCGCTCCACCCCACACCCCGCCTTCCACCCGTTACCTTTTTGGCCCCGAGCTTCAGCGCCTTCTTCCTGGCTTCCTCGAAGTCTTCCTTCTGGCCGATGTTGGCCTGAGGAGAGGCAGAGGCCCCGTCAGCTCGGGGGCAGAGGCCCGTCAGCTCCATTATCCATCTGCCCCAGCCAGGGGCACTGAGGAGGAGACCGTCAGCCCCTGGGGAGGGCCCTCTGCAGGCCCCGGCCACACACAGCCACCCTCCCTCGCCCGGAGGTGGCTTCCTCTGGACGGCCGAGGTCACTGTAAGGAGAAGGGGCACAGCCCGGGTCCGAGGTGCTCCCAGGTGCTAGGTGTTGGGAGCTGGGCCGCTGGGGCATGCTGGGAAGCTGTTTCTAAGGGTTGGAGGACCAAACGGAGGGACCGGTGGGGAGGACCGGTTGGAAAGACTGGCTGGGAGCGCCAGCTGGGAGGACGGATGCACAGGCTGCTGGGATGCAACGCTGGCTGGCTGAGGTTTCCTGGAAGCCCTCTGACAACGCCCTCACGCCCCAAGCCAGCGGTTAGCTTGTCAGGAACTGCCTGCCTGGTGTCCAGGTCTCTTCCCCAGCAGAGGTCCACGCCCAGGGTGCCCAGCTCTGGCCCCTCAGCTGGAGAGCCCAACCTCTGGCTCCGGCGGCCCCTGTCTAGACGACAGTCTGCCTTCTGCTGGCTGGCCTCTGGCCTGCTGCCAGCTCCGGGCCGGACCCTCACTCCTGGCTCTGCTCCCCAGACTCTGGACTCCTTCCAGAGCCCAGCAGCAGTGCTGGCCTAAGTCACCGTCACCTTTGCATCTGCCAGGTGGCAGCCTGGGGTCTACACGGCCAGCTGCAGCTCTGTCTGCCCCACCACGAGTGGGACACACCCTGGACTCTCTGTAGCCACTCACAGCTGTGGCTGTCACCTTCCAGGTGACTGTGAGCCCCACCAAGGACTCCCCTCACCTGATGACAAGGGCACTGGTTGTTAATGGGGCATATGGACCCTAACAGGCCACTCTTGGCAACAGACCACTTTTATCTGTGCATTGATCCAACCTCATTTCTTTTTGAGTCAGCGTCTCACTCTGCCACCCAGGCTGGAATGCAGTGGCACGATCATGGCTCACTGCAGCCTCGATCAGGCAATCCTTCTCCTCAGCCTCCCAAGTAGTTGGGGCTGCAGGCACACGCCACCCTACCTGGCTATTTGCCATCCTGCCTGGCTAATGTTTTTATTTTTTGTAGAGACAAGGTCTTGTTATGTTGCCTAGGCTGGTCTTGAACTCCTGGGCTCAAGCAATCCTCTCACCTCTGCCTCCCAAAGTGTTAGGATTACAGGCATGAGCCACCATGCCCAGCCACCATGCCCAGCCCCCAGCCAAGAACTGTCTTGTTTTTTCATTTTTGTTTTTTTGCTGTTGCTTTTATTTTTGTTTTTTAGTTTTGTGCTTTTTAAAGTTGGTTTGAGCTGAATTTCTAGCATGTGCAGTAAAGAGTACTAAATAGTACAGCCCCATGAAGGATTCATAGGCTGAGTCTAGGTTCACCAGAAATGGAGCTGGTTTGAGAAGGATTAACTGCTGTGGACCCTGACTGGGGACTGGTGGTCTACATAACCTACACCCTGTCACCTATCTTGCCGTCCCGGCACTCGGTGACCTCCCAGGACCCTTCCAGCTCAGGATTCGACAATATTCATGAATTCCGGAGGCTGACAGGGCACTCGAGAGGGGAAGACTGCATGCCTTCCCACAGCCTGCAGCAGGTCCCAGCCATGGCCCCTCTCTAAGCCGGCTGGCCCCACGGCACTGCCAAGGTCATTGCTGTGTCCCCACCCCCATCACCCACAAGACAGCCACCTCCTTCTGGCTGTGAAAGGCATCTCAAGGATGTCTACTTTACAGAGGAAGAAAGGGAGGCAGTGCATCGAACAGCTATGTTCCTAGTTCCAGATCAAGACGGGCTTAGACCAGGCGTGGTGGCATGCACATGCCTATAGTCCAGTTACTCGGGAGGCTGAGGCGAGAGGATCACCTGAGCCCAGGAGGTCAAGGCTGCAGTGAGCTGTAATCCTGCCACTGCATTCCAGTCTTGGGCTACAGAGTGACACTCGGACTCAAACAAAAAAAAGTCAAGCTTAGAGAGGGAAGCTGGGCTTGGACAAGTGACAATGAAACAGGCAGACGACCCAGACGGAGGCACAGGTGGGATGGACCGAGGGACAAGCAGGAAGACAGACGCCCCAGGCGTCCCCTCACCAGGTAGGCAATGACGTCGTAGCCTTGTTCCTTCAGCCACACAAGGATGCAGGAGGTGTCCAGGCCGCCACTGTAGGCCAGAACCACGGAGCCTTTGCCGGACATCTTGTCTGGAGAGTCAAGGAAGAGCGTCAGTGTCCCTGCGGACGCCTCCCTCCCGGCCCCCACCTGGCCTGGGGCAGTCTTATCCCTGGAACAAGCCGCCACCGGGTGGAACAAAACAGAACGTTCCCCTTCCTGCACTACCTCTCCACTCCCCACCGCCCCTGGGACCCTGACCCTGCATACACATCCCACATATGAGGGGGACTCAAAAAATCCAGAATTTTTTGGAGGGTGGGCCCCTTGCAGCACGGCTTCCCCGCTAAGTAAGTGGTCTAGGAACCCATTGGCATCCGTGCACCAGCTAGTGCTGGTATGAGAGGCTGCGTTCGGCTTCAGTGCATTTTCTCTGTAGAGATTCTTTCGCTGTGTTTGCCCATTTCATGATGGGTGACTTACGAGTGTACCTGCCCACGCCGCGCTGAGTGTTTAGCAGTTTTTGACCAAAAACGGAATAAGTCCCATGCCCCATCCTCCCTATTCACCCGATCTCCTCCCGAACAACTTTCTGTGTCCCCGGGTGATAAACGTCCTCAAAGGTAACGTTTTGCTAATGTGGAAGAGGTGAAACAAAAAATGGCAGAAGCATGAAAAGGCTTCCAAATTGATGAGGTCAAAAACTTTTCTGAGCAGTGGAAAAAGCATCTCGATAGGTGTGTGGCATCCAACGAAGAGTACTTTGAAGGTGACTGAAGTTTAAACATGTAAGAATAAATATGCAATTTTTAAATGAAAATTCCAAGCGTTCGGGGGTCCCCCTGTGCCACGCTGGGGCCTGGCGTGCTGATGGCAGCATTTGGGGCTGGCAGAGGGAGGCGTCTCCTGGGGACAATCCCCTCAACTAGAGGGGCAGCTGAGGCTGAGCCGGCTGGACCAGGGCCAGGGGTGCAGAAGCAGAATGTGGAGGGGAGGGCTCTGAGCCTCTGGTGACTGACATGCCCCATCAGGACTGCTCCTTGCCAAGTTCAGAGGGTACCAGCAAGGGCCCTGGGGGCTGTGTACGGATGCCCCCGAGTCCCTACTATGACCCCATAATGGTCATCGTCCCACTGGTTCAGAGAGCTCAGCCCCAGGTTCAAGGTCACAGTGCCCAGGTGGGTCTGGGCCCAAACCTGGGCTCTTACCCAGCATGCAGTACCGCCTCACACCTGCAGGGGGAGCGGGATGCTCTGGGGTCGGCGCCCCGGGTCCCTTTCCCACCTGGGTCTCCGCTGAACTTCACTCCTGGGAATCTTAGGTGCCGTGTCTTTTCAAATACAGGTACCTCTGGGGGGTGGGGGAGGCACACGAGACACCCGGCCCCTCTGCAAATTCAACTCCTGCAGATGCTCAGTTGGGAGGGGCTTAGAGGCCAACTCCCCCGGTGTGCAGGTGGAGAAACTGAGGCCCAGAGAGGGAAAGAGCAGGCAGAGGCATAACATCTCTGTGTAACGGGTGCCCTTCCCAGGAAGGGACGGGTGTGCTGTTTCCCACCCTGTCCCCTCTGCTACACTGAAGCTTGGGAATGCACTGTGACCTCCTGTCTCCCGCCTGTGGAGCCCTGTTCCTAGGTCCCCTGCCCGAGGTCGTGTGATTGGGTGACCTCTGTGGATGCCCGGCTTTCCCGGTTCTGCATTTATGGGGCCACGTTTGTGTCTGGGTGGGAGCATTTCCACGGGAGTCACCCAAGGTCAGAATCAACCAGCAGTTCTCACTGGACACTGGTTTTTTGTTTTGTTTCGTTTTAGTTGGAGTCTCACTGTCATTCAGGTTAGAGTGCAGTGGCATGATCAGGGCTCACCACAGTCTTGACCTTCTGAGCTCACATGATCCACCTGCCTCAGCCTCCTGAATAGCTGGGACCACAGATGTGTGCCACCATGCCCGGTTAATTTTTTACTTTTTATAGAGAAGAAGCCTTGCTAGGTTCATCTCTACAAAAAGCTAGTCTTGCCCAGGCTGGTCTTGAGCTCCTGGGCTCAAGGGATTCTCTCACCTGGGATTACAGACATGAGCCACTGTGCCCAGCCCTCATTAGACACTATTGAAGTTCACGGACGTCCTTCCAGAGACCCAGGGAAGCCCAGAAAAGTCACCCATCAAGACGCAGGCTCCTGTGTTCTGAAGGGAGGAGGGGGAGTGGCTCCCCAAGTCACCTGGTGCTGCAGAGTCTGGACAGGTAGCCAGGCGGACTTTGGAGCCGGCCACGTGAGTGTGCATCCCGTGGGCACGGCATGGGCCCACCTGCCAGGCGGCCCTGGCTCACAGAGGCTGCCCTTTGGACTCGAAGGGGAAACATCTCACAGAGCAGAGAGGGTGGTTCTGATCGATGCCCACAGCCCCCCTCTCCACGGGGCAGTCAACCCCCTGCGGGGACCTGGGCTGCTGGTGACTCAGCCAGCCCTGACCCTGGAGCCTGGAGCCTGCAGATGTTGCCCATGGCAACCGCAGCCAAGCAACAGGCCACAGAGGATGGAGGGAAGGAGGGAGAGAGAGGCAGGAAGGACTCAAGGTGGACAGTACCTGGGATGTGTGTTCTCAGCGTCCGGAATCTGCCTTCGTGCACAGCAACCACTCTGCAAAGGCAAAGGTGGCTTAGCCGTCTGCATGGCAACACCGGGGGTGCCGGGGGCCCTGAACCCAACCACCCCAGCCCGCAAAGCCCCTGTGAGCAGCCTCACTGAGCGGGAGTCCTGGGGAGGCCCAGAGCCTCCTGTCCTGCCTCAGCAGGCATGTAGGAAATGTGTGCCCCTACCTATATATATTTGCATGTGATGGTGCGGGTGGTGGGGTTAGGGTGGGGGGAGAGATCTCGTTGCATACTTAAAAAAATTTTTTTCAAGGCTGGAACGCAATGGCATGATCATGGCTCATCGCAGCCTCAATCTCCTGGGCTGATGCTCTCGCCTCAGCCTCCCAAGGGGATGGGACTGCAGGTGTGCGCCACCATGCCCGGGTAATTTTGCTAATGCTTGCTAAGTTCCCGCGTGTGTATCCACCTGAAATGTCATGACCACGATCAAGATAATGGCCATACGCTTCTTCTGCCGAGCCCTTTCATTTGGAGTTATTTCCATTTTAGAGACAGGGAAACTGAGGCGTCCACTAAGGAACTTGCCCTAGGCCTTGCCTGGCTGGTAGGTGGCAGATCAGCTCAGCTCACCCCAATGCTGGAAGTCACAAGGCCATATGAGGCCACCCCTCTCGGGGCCAGCTGTGATCTGGGTGGGCAAGGTGACGGTGGCCCAGGACTCAGCCAGCTCTGAGAGTCACCCTGCTTCTGTCCCTTCTCAAGGTACTCGGAGCCAAGACAGTGGGGGAGGGACAGCTCCACGGAGGCAGACCACCTGCCCCTGCCCCGCCTCCGTGACCCCACCTCGTCTGTCTCCCATCAGAGCACACATCACATATTCTAGCTGTCCTCCCCTGGGGACAGGAACCCGTTCCCAGACAGACGTGGCAGGCATGCAGAACAATGCAGCTGGCTCTGCTCTCTCACTGCCAAATGGGAGGGCTGGGGTCCCCTCGAAACCAGGGAGCCCCTCAGACCCCACCAGGCTGCCCTGGGTGGGGCGGGCCTGAACCCACAGCCTCTGGGCGGAGCAAAGGAACGCATGGCCCAGAGTGCACGTGTGTGGTGCATGTTGGGGCCCATGCATGCGTGGGTAGGCTCAGAGGTTGATGCAATCAGACACTGGCATTGCTCTGCCCCCCCCACAATGCACAGAGGCACCCTCCTCCCTCAGCTCAGCGAGTCTCTGGGCTGCAGCCTGAGGCAAAAATAAAATGGTTGATTTGAGGGAAGGAATGGCAGTGAGTATCTCCTAGAGGTAGAACACGGAGACTCAATCCCCAGACCCGGGTTCTCTGGGTTTAAGCCTTCTAAGCATGGCTGCTCATTTGCCAAACCAGGGTAAGGACCGCCCTCTCCCCGTGGGGCGACAAAGGGATTCAGTGACTCACTGGGGAAGGAGCCCAGAGCTGGCGCCAAACGTGTGCCCACTAAACTCAGCACCACTCCAACGGCTGACCTCAGGCCAGCTCCTCATTCACTAGGCCTCAGTTTCCCCATCTGTACAACCTCCTAAAAGCTTCTTTGGTTCTGACACCCACGATGTTGGGCTTCCTTCCAGACATATCCTGGCTGAACCTAGTCTCCCGCCCACCTCTACCCCCCATCCCAGGTAAGGTTCAAGGTGTTTCCAACTCTTGGGCAAGTGCACGTGGTCTCCCCGCTCTCCGCGCCAGCCCAGACGCCCTTCACCGGAAGACACCTGGGAGGAGGGCACCTCATATCAAGCTGTCTGACAGCCTGGCCTGCCTGGCAAGGCGGGGGCATTCTCCCTGGCCCCAGCCAGAGCCGTCTGGCTGGCCTCCAGCAAACAGGTCAGGGCACTCCCTCAACACTAAGGAAAACTTGTGCCACTCTAAAATGTCAGATCTGGATGAGTGACAGGGGCAGACACGATGTTCAGGGTCACACGTGCATCACTCACAGTGGAGACTATCACTACCACCCATGCACAGACCAGGAGGCTGAGGCTCAGAAAGGCCAGCTAGGCAGCTGGCCAAGGTCACAAGCTGGTGGCTTCAAACCTGGGCTGACCACTGGCCATTTGCTCTTGACTCCACCTGCCCTACGTGCCCCGCCTCTAAGAGACCTCGCATCTTCTCCCTTTCTGCACCTTTCAGACAACAAATTCCCTGGCCAGGCTCGGTGGCTCACGCCTGTAATCCCTGCCCTTTGGGAGGCCGAGGTGGGAGGATCACTTGAGCCCAGGCATTCAAGACCAGCCTGGGCAACACAGTGAGACCTTGACTCTACAAAAACTAAAAAGATTCGCCGGGCGGAGTGGCACACACCTGTAGTCTCAGCACCTTGGGAGGCTGAGGCAGGTCAAGGCTGCACTGAGCCGTGATCGACAGAGTGAAACCCCGACTCAAAAAAACAAAACAAAACAAAAAACAAAGTCCCTAACAAATCCCGTCACCGCCTTCTGTTTCTCTGGAAGCCCCTCCCTGACATTCAAACGACTGAGCTTGGGTGGGTTTTGGCTACGGAGTCCGGAAAGCACATTCACTCATCTATGCATTCTTCTCATATCAAGGTGCCCCTGGGTGCTTGGCCCACCCTGGTCCAGGAAGGGTCTGCCCAGCAGGAGGGAGGGCGCCTGGCCTCCCTGGCCTCCCTGGCCCTAGGAGCTGAGCTTGGCCCAAGGCATTGCAGCAGAAATCAGAGCCTTAGCCTCGGAATGCCTGTGAGGCTCCCTTTCCACATGGGGCCCACGGGCAAGCGCTCAGATGAGGCATCTGGCCATCTGGCCCGCCTCCCAGGCCCCGCGGCCAGAGCTGAGAGGCGCCCAGTTCCCTGCTCCTGCGGCAGGTGGTTCTGGGCCTGGCTCCGCCTCGAGGCTCCTGGGGCTCTGGGCCTGGCTCCGCCTCGAGGCTCCTGGGGCCCTGGGACTGCCGAGGCCCCTCAGACCAACTTCACCCGCCCAGTACAGGCAGGCAGGCAGTCGGTGGGGGCACGTAGGAACCCTAGGAACCCGCAAACTGCCGACTGTGCTGAGAGCAGCCGGGTCTAGGCGCTGGGCAGGGGCGGGAGTCGCCTTCCAGTCCTTTGGTCTGCTGCACTGAGCAGAGCCAGGATTCCAGCTGGGCGTGGTGTACAGGTGCCCCTCAGGGACAGGCCTGGCTGGAATGAGGTGGGGGGGCAGGGAGGAGGAGGGAGCTTGGAGGAGAGAAATTCCCCCTTGGGGCTGCTTCTGTCTCCATTAACAGCCAACCCCAGGGCACAGTGGCTCATCCCAGCACTTTGGGAGGCCAAGGCAATAGGATCTCTTGAGCCCAGGAGTTTCAGACCAGCCTGGGCAACATTGCAGGACCTCATCTCCTCAAGGAATCAAAAAATTAGCCAGGCGTGGTGGCGCACGCCTATACTCTCAGCTCCTCAGGAGGCTGAGGTGGGAGGAACGCCTGAACCCAGGAGGTCAAGGCTACAGTAAGCAGTGATTGTGCCACGGCACTCCAGCAGCCTGGGTGACTGAGTGAGACCTGGACCAAAAAAAAAAAACAAACAAAAAGAAACCCACAACAACAAATCCAACCACAGACAGTTACTGAGTGAACAGGCCCTGGCACATCACTCAACAGTGTACAGAGCCCTTGATCAGCCTCTTCCTGCAAATGCGTCCTGAGGCCTGAGCCTGAGCCAGCTCCAGCAGACAGAGAAACCAAAGCTCGGGTCGCCAGGAGGCTCCCAAGGCCTCATCTCTCGTGTCTCCTGTCACTGGGCCGTGTGCTGGGAGCAGCATGATCCAAGCCCAGGGCCCTCTGCGTCTGTTCCCAGGGAAAGGACAGGTCTGCTCCTGCCCTGAGACTCACAGCTAGGCCTGGCTGCTCCAGGCGAGACACCCCACTTCACCGAGAGGAATACTGAGGGTGGGTCCCAGGGCCTCCTCCCCAGGAAGACTTCAGGCAGGCAGGATGGGAGAGGAGTCTCCTCTGTTTCACAATGACCCTGCCTCCCTGGCTGCGGTGAGGCCAAAAGGCAACAGTATGTCCCGAGGGCGGACATTCTGCCTAGCACCCCTCCCACAGAGCCCAGCCCAGGGCCATCAGGAAATTGGGCAGCGGTGAGGTCACCAGCCCTCCCACCCCCACCAGCAGCCCTTCCCAGAGCCAGCCCAGGGCCATCAGGAAATGAGGTGGCGGCGAGGCCACCAGCCCCAGCTGGACAGGGCCAGGGCAGTGTCACCACCTGCGGGGAAAGGTTTTGGGGCTGCCAGCCAGAGTCACGCCCAGGGTAAACTGAGGCTCCAGGGAAAGCCACACGCCCAAGCCCCACTGGGAGAAGGGCTGGGGGGGCGGAGGAAATCTGGCTTTAGGCAGAAAGAGGTAGAGAGGCGAGTCGGAAAGGGGGCGAGAGAATCGGGAGCCCCCACACCCCGAGGCCTCCATCTGGGGCTTCACGGCACAGAGGAAGCAGATCGGAGAAGGAAATCCGGCAAGGACCCCGGCCACAGCGGGAGCAGACGACCCGACCTGCTCCCCCGACCCCGGGGCTCGCGGCCGCCGGTCCCCAGGCCCGAGGCGCCGGGATCCGGCCCAGGCTTTGGGCGGCGGGAGCCCGGGGCCCGCCCGCCTCCCGCGCAGGTCCGAGCCCCGGGCGCGCGTCCCCTCCGCCTCTCGGCCGTCCGGGGCCGGGCCGGGGGCGACCTGGGCCGGGGGTCGGCGGCGACGCGGCCGGGGCTCCTTACCGGGTCCAGGCGGCGGCGCAGGCGGCGGAGCAGAGCCGGCGGGGCGCGCGGCCCGGGTTATAAGCGCGAGGCCGGGGGCAGGGCCGGGGCCCGGGGCCACGTGGGGGGCCGCGCGCCCCAGACCCCGCCCCGGCCGGCGCCCGCCGGGAGCCACCTGCGGGCGACCCGGCCCGGCCCCGCCCCCTTCCTGCCCGCCCTCCCGGCGCGCTCGGCCGGGGGGCGCTCCGGCCCGGCCCGCGTGCCGGCGGCGCCCGAGAGGGACCCGCCTCGCTGGCAGCGCGCCGCGGCCGCCTGGCCGAGCCTTGTCGCCTGGCCCGGGGAGGCGTCGCAGCGTTTCGAGGCGGGCGTTGGGACGGAGTTCCCTGGCCCGGGAGAGTCGCGCTCACGTTTATCGGGCCCGGGCCTTTCTGCGGCCCTCGCAGCCCCCTCCTTCCCCACGGGTCCCTCGAGCCCCCTCCCCGCTCCCCGCCGCCCGGCAGCCCCCGGGAGCCAGCACCCGCGGCGGGGGTGGCAAACCCGGGCGGAGCTGGCACGGAAAGGCCGCGTTTCACCCTCAGTCCAGGGCCGGTTCCTGGCTGTCTGCTAGGAGCCTGGCACCCGGCCAAACTCCTGGGGGCCCCCGGCCAGTGGCGAGTCAGAGACTGGCTGGCTGCGAACCCATTGGACAGCAGGGAAGGCTGAGGTTCACAGAGGCCAAGTCTCTTGCTTGTAAGAAGCGCCTGGGGGCAACCTCTTTCCGGTCCCCGCCCGCTGTGGGAGCTTTTCTGTCTTCTTAGTAACCCTACTTCCAACAACAGAAAAAGCAACTGGCATGGCTGTTTGCATGGGAAGTTTCCCAACTGGATCTGCAGCTGAGGGCCGATCACTGCGACCACGGCCTGGTAAAACCACAGGTCCTGGGACACAGTTTGTCCATCGTCAGGACTGACCCCAGCTGGGCGACTCCCAGGTCCTCCTTGCCCTTTTGGAGCCTGAGGTCACCACTCCCTCCATGCACGATGGCTCTCAGTCCCTCCCCGGCCAGGCCCCACCCACCCCCTCAAGTCCATGGCCAGGAGCAGCAGCTGTGAGCCCTCCTAGGAGGGAAAAGGCCTCCAACCCATTTGCAGACAACCACAGCTCAATTCCTCGTGAGCCCCTTACCCCTCCACCACCCCAACCTGGATCAGGCCGATGATGGCCGGGGGGCCCTGGGGAGCCATGCGGGGCTGGGTGCCCATGGGTGATGTGGGGTACCTTCCTGCCGGGAGGCGGCAGGACCGCTGGCCCCCTGGACCACTCACTGGACCAGCTCTGGGCCTCATGGATTCTCTGGGCCTTCTACACTAGCAAGTGTGGAACTGCCACAAAGCAACACACTCGCAGAGGTTGTGCAGCCTCAGGGTGGCCACGCCCCTCACAGCCTCAGTTTTCTCAGGGGCATAACCACCCCAGGAAAGCAAGTGGCCTAAATTTCCATCGTCATCACTACCCTAGATGAAGTAGCTGTGACTGTTATCCCATTGTATAGGCAGAGACCTGCAGCACAGAGAGGGTCTATCTTTCCCAAGGCCACACAGCACACAAATAGCAGAGCAGAGTTAGAACCCAGTCTCTGAAGCTCTTGAACTATGGAGGAGCCTAGGTCACAGTCCCAGGGTTACACAGGCTGCGGGGACCTTTACTCCCTGCTACAGAAATGGCTCAAGCCCAGGGGACTGTCCTTTCCTGACGCACAGGCACTGGTGACACAAGCAGCAATGAGGTCACAGCTCTCCTAAGAACATGAAGACCCCAAATGCCAGCAGGGCTCTCACCCACTGAGCACCATGGTGGGTGGTTGCCCAGGGGCAGGGACCAAAGTGGGGTGGACAGGTCAGCTTCGATAATCTGCCAGGTGGACTTTTGTTTTTGAACTTTTTTTTTTTGAATCAGGGTCTCACTCTGTCACACAGGCTGGAGTGCAGTGGCACAATCACACCTCACCACAGCCTCTACCTCCTTTGTTCAGGCAATTCTCCTGCCTCAGTCTCCTGAGTAGCAGGGACTACAGGTGCATGTCACTACACCTGGCTACTTTTTTATTTTTTTGGTAGAGATGAGGTCTCATCAAGTTGCCTAGACTGGTCTTGAACTCCTGGGCTCAAGCTGTCCTCCCACCTTGGCTTCCTAAAGTGCTGAGATGACAGGTGTGAGCCACCGCGCCCAGTCTGCCAGGTGGACATTCAACTTTCCACTGCTGCAGAGCAGTTCCTGGGTCAGGGGTGGGACATGGACCAAGGGGATCCCCTGCCCAAGACTGGGCCACCATGGCCTCTGACTTTCATCTTGCCCCCTGCCCAGTCCAGGTCAAGGCTCCGTCTCGGTAAGTGATCTTGGATGGCATGTCTAGAAACAAAGCAGCACTTAGGCCTGAGCAGGTGGGAAACGGAGTCGCTAGAATCTGAGACATGTCTTCTAAATAATATCCAGTCCATTACTTTCTGTCTGCCTCCACAACCTCCACACTGGTCTACCATCTTTTTTTTTTTGAGTTGGAGTCTCACTCTGTTGCCGAGACTGGAGTGCAGTGTCACAATCGTGGCTCACTGCAGACTCCAACTCCTGGGCTCAAGTGGTCCTCCTCCATCAGCCTCCCTAGTAGCTGGGACTATGAGTGTGCACCACCACACCCAGCTAACAATTTTAATTTTTTTGTAGAGACAAGGCCTTGCAATATTGCCTAGGCTGGTCTTGAACTCCTGGCCTCAAGTAATCTTCCCAAATCAGCCTCCCAAAGTGTTGGAATTACAGGCATGAGCCATTGCTCCTGGCTCTCCCATCTTCTCTTATGCAGACCCTCATAATTTTGTAAAGTCACCTCACTGTTTCCCCTGCTTACCCCAGTTGCCCCTCCAGCCTTTCCTCCCCCAACAGCCAGAGAGTTCTTAAAAACACAAATCAGAACACATCACACCTTTTTGAAAACCTTTGATGGTTAATTTTTCTCATATCAAATCCCAGTTGTTCTAACTACATTATTTGAAGACTTCCCCTTCCCCATTGAATTATGTTGGCACCTTTGTTAAAAATAAATGGATCATATAAATGGGGGTAGTGGATATGTCAATAATATTGAGTTTTCAATCCATGAACATGGTATACCTCTCTTTATTTATATTTTCTTAAATAACCCAAGCAATGGAAAAGAGCTAAAAAAAGTCAAGTCAATCTGTAAGAGGCTACATCTTGAGATGATCTTTATTTGTAGTTAACTCAATTTTTAGTTCAAACTAGAAGTATATCTTTAAGATTATATTAAAGTATATACAGTTGTCCCTTGAATAACACAGGTTTGAACTCTGTTATATGAAGATTTTCCTCTGCCTCTGCCACCCCTGAGATAGCAAGACCAACCCCTTCTCTTCCTCCTCCTCAAGCCTATTCAGCATGAAGAGGACAAAGACAAAGATCTTTATGGTCATATGCTTCCTCTTAATGAATAGCAAATATAATTTCTCTTCCTTACACTTTTCTCAACATTTTCTTTCCTCTAGCTAATTTTAGTGTCAGGATACAGCATATAATAACATGCAAAATATGCATTTATATATATATGTATATAATTTTATATATTTTATTTTAAAGATGTGGGATACAATTCAGGATTAGGCATACAAGTGGGCATTGTACAGGTAAAATTTGGGCCTCCCTTTGATCCCCACTTTACCTGGTTTGAGATCAGGTACCCTTATTGATGTTGTGTCCTCTGTCCCCCACCCACCTCCCTGCCCCCACTAGTAGTGTCCTGCTACTGCCAATCCCTTTCTTATAGTATTATGGTAAATGTTCAGGGTTCAATTATGAGTGAGAACATATGCTACATTGCTGGTGGGAATGCAAACTAGTCTGATTTCTATGGAAAACAATGTGGTGATTTCTAAAAGAACTAGAAATTGACCTTCCATATGACCCAGCAATCCCTCTACTGGGAATATACCCAGAGGAACTAAAAGCATTTTACAAAAAAATCTGCACAAACTTGTTTATTGCAGCACAATTCACAATAGCAAAAGCATGGAACTAACCATGCTGCCCATCAAAACTGAATTGAACTTTAAAAAATGTGGTACAGGCCGGGCTCGGTGGCTCAGCCTGTAATCCCGCGCCTTTGGGAGGCTGAGGTGAGCGGATTGCCTGAGCCCGCGGGTTCGAGACCTGCCTGGGCAGCGAGACCTCATCTCTACAATAAATCAAAAAAACCAGCCGGGCATGGTAGCGCATGTCTGTAATTCCGGCTACTCGGAAGGCTGAGGCGGAAGGATCGCTGGAGACCAGCAGGTCGAGGCTGCGGTGGCCGGAAGCGGCCACTGCACTCCAGTCTGGGGGACAGAGTGAGACTCCAACTCAAAAAAAAAAAAAAAAAATGTGGTACATATACACGATGGAATATTATGTGCCCTTAAAGAAGGACAAACATATGGACTTCGCAGCAACTTGGATGAATTTGGAGTCAATAATACTCAGTGATCGATCACAAAAACAAAGAACAGAGTACTATATGCATTAATATATCTCTTTATGCTATTGGTCGGGATTCCAGTCAACAATAGGCTATTTGGAGGTGTCAAAAGTTATGCACAGGGCTGAGCAGAGCGGTTCATGCCTGTAATCTGAGCACTTTGAGAGGCCAGGCAGGAGGATCACTTGAGGCCAGAAGTTTGAGACCAACCTGGGCAACAAGATCCTGTTTCTACAAAAGATAGAAAAAATTAGCTGAGCATGGTGGCATGCCTGTAGTCCCAGTTACTCAGGAAACTGAGTCAAGAGGATCGCTTGAGCCTATGAGTTTGAGGCTGTGGTGAGCCATAATCATGCCAGCCTGCATGACAGAATGAGATCCTGCTTCCAAAACAAAACAAAACAACAAAAAATTATACACTAATTTTTGACTTCAGGGTGAGGATATGTTGGCACCCCTAATCTCTGTGTTGTTCAAGGATCGACTATAACCTTGACCATCAGAAAAATGCTCCTTTATTTGATGTGAAACCCAAGTAAGAAACTTTTCAACACAGAAACTTGCAGGACCCAGAGTTTCATAAGGTCCCTGCAGGTGACAAAGTACTTCAAGTGGAGAGGGCTGGAGTGGACAGCTCCCAGTGGGAGACAGTACATTATGATTGTGGAATAGCCTGGGGTCTGTGGCATTGGTGTGAACAAGGCCACCCTGTCATTTGAGAAGAGATGGAGTTTCTTGAGGTCACAAGTATGGTTGTTGTTCCACAGCCCAGCTCTGAGATGGATATTCTATTGGACACCTTAGCTAACTGGCCTGACCTTAGGCAAAGATCTAGGCCTTCCATTCATAGAAGAGGAAGACCTGGCAGGATGGGGCATCTTTCATGAGTGGAAGAAAAGTCCTCAGTTGTTGTTTCTTCTTCCCCTCCTCCTCCTCCGTCTTGGTGGGGTCTCACTCTGTTGCCCGGGCTGGAGTGCAATGGCGCGATCACAGCTCACCACAGCCTCGACCTGCTGGGCTCAGGTGATCCTTCCGCCTCAGCCTTCCAGGTAGCTGGAACTACAGGCGCGCCACCATGTTTGACTAATTTTTTTGATTTATTATAATGACGAGATCTTGCCATGTTTCCCAGGCTGGTCTCAAGTCTCTGGGCTCACACAATCCTCTTGCCTCCGCCTCCTAAAGTGTTGGAATTACAGTCGTGAGCCACTGCACCTGGAAAGATCCTGTCTCTTAAAAAAAAAAATCAGCCGGGCTCAGTGGCTCAGCCTGTAATCTCGCGCCTTGGGAGGCTGAGGTGAGTGGATTGCCTGAGCCCGCGGGTTCGAGACCTGCCTGGACAACTTGGCGAGACCTCATCTCTACAATAAATCAAAAAATTAGCCGGTCGTGGTAGCTCACGCCTGTAGTTCCAGCTACTTGGAAGGCTGAGATGGAAGGATCGCTGGAGCCCAGCAGGTCAAGACTGTGGTGGCCGGGAGTGGCCACTGCACTCCAGTCTGGGAGACAGAGTGAAACTCCAACTTAAAAAAAAAATCAATTACAATGTGTAAATCTTATTTGGATCCTGATTTTTTTTTTCTTTAGTACAAAAGAAATGTTTCATGGGCAATTGAAAGTTTGAACACCAGCAGGATATTTGATGACAGCAAAAAATTACTATTGATTTGGGGGAGTGTAATAATAATAATAATATTGTACTTTTTTTAAGACAGGGTCTCACTCTGTCACCAGGCTGGAGTGCAGTGACATGATATGGGTCACCACAGCCTCTACCTCTAGGGCTCAGACAATCTTTCATTCAGCCTTAGCCTCCCAAATAGCTGGGACTACAGGCATGCATCACCACACTCAGCTAATTTTCTTGTATGTTTTGTAAAGATGAGGTCTCACTATGTTGCCCAGGCTGATCACAAACCCCTGGGCTCAAGAGAGCCTTCTGCCTTGGCCTCCCAAGGTGTTGGGATGACAGGCATGAGCCACTCCATCTGACCTGTAGTTACATTCTTCAGAAAGATTTGTACAGTTTCAAGGGCATACATTACAATATTAGTGAATAAAATGATTTATTTTAAACAGACTCTGATGGTCTCCATCACTCTTAGGATTAAATCTCAAGGCCTATCCCTCTACTTCCTCTGCGCCCACCCACTACATGCCCACAACATCTACCTGCTTGCTGTGTGGATTCTGCACATGCTGCTTCTTAGAGGTGCCTCTCTGATTCCTTCCCTCTGCCCGCCAGATCTGTCTCTTTTCACATGCCAGATGCAGGCACATAGCAGAGACCTGAAGTGTCCTGCAGTGAAGCTCTCTCCGCAATGAGTTGTCCTAGCCTAGACGTCCAAGACCTCTCATCTGCACCCCTGCAGGAGATGCCTCACCTGTCTTCCTGCCTGTGTGCTCACCAGCCCTTCTAATCCATGGTCTACATGGCAGCCAGTGAGTCGGGGTCTCACTCTGTCGTCCAGGCTGGAGTGCACTGGCACAATCACGATTCACCACAGCCTCGACCTCCTGGGGTTCTTAGGTGATTCTCCCACCTCAGCCTCTCGAGTAACTGGGACTATAGGCGTGCACCACCATGCCTGGCTAATTTTTTTATTTTTGTAGAGAAAAGGTCTTGCTATGTTGCCCGGGCTGGTCTTGAATTCCTGGTCTCAAGTGACCTCCTGCCCTGGCCTCCCAAAGTGCTGAGATTACAGACGTGAGCCACTGTGCCTAGCCCAGGGTGGCTTTTTTTTTTTTTTTTGAGTTGGAGTCTCACTCTGTCTCCCAGACTGGAGTGCAGTGGCCGCTCCCGGCCACCACAGCCTCGACCTGCTGGGCTCCGGCGATCCTTCCGCCTCAGCCTGTAGCTGGAACTAAAAGGCACGCGCTACCACGCCTGGCTAATTTTTGATTTATTGTAAAGATGAGGTCTCGCCAAGTTGCCCAGACGGGTCTCGAACCCGCGGGCTCAGGCCAGGGTGGCTTTTTTAAGGGTGGACCTTGACTTTTGTGGCCACTTGTCTGAACTTCAGGACCAGCTTGATGAATCTGATCTCCCCAAATGCCCAGGTATAGACCCGGCCTGGGCACCGTGGCGTGGGCTTCCTCCTGTCCTCAATCCCTCTCCCCTGCCACCCAAGGGCTCTGTACCCGCTGGGTGTGGAGGACCTCACCCTCACCCCGCAGCCATCTCATGGTTGGCACCCGAAGTCACTTTGCTGCTGCCCAAGGCTGTGTACTGGCCTTAGGAACAGAGGGTGGACCCCGTGTGGCCAGTCCCCGCCCAGAAGAACACAGAGTCCAGTAGTTGGGTTCTGGGAAAAACTGGATCAGGGAGTTTAATGAGCGACCTGCAGGGCTGTTTTCCACCCCCGATGGTGCAAAACAGCCTCCGAGGATGGGCGGCACCAGGGGCTGGGCTGGAAGGGGCCTTGGCCAATGACCGCTGGCAGCCAGAGAAAGAGACCTGGAAACCCCCTTCTTGGATGGAAAACTCTCTCTGGCTCTGCTGCGGCCGGCGTGGGCGGCATCTCCTGCTTGGTGACCAGCCCTGGGGCTGCGTTCAGGGGCTGGGGGTGGGGGAGTGAGGGACTGAGCCGAGCCTGGGTCCAAGGCCTGACCTGCTTGACCTTGGGCAAGTCGCTCCTTTTCACTAGCTTCCGTTCCAGAGCCGCAGAGGGAAAGGAGAAGGCAGGGGAGGAAGGGACACACTCTTGTTGGCTCAAGTCTTTTCTTTTTTCGAGTTGGAGTCTCACTCTGCCGCCCAGACTGGAGTGCCGTGGCCGCTCCCGGCCACCGCAGCCTCGACCTGCTGGGCTCCGGCGATCCTTCCTCCTCAGCCTTCCGAGTAGCTGGAAATACAGGCGCGCGCTACCACGCCCGGCTGATTTTTTGATTTATTGTAGAGATGAGGTCTCGCTGCCCAGGTGGGTCTCGAACCCGCGGGCTCAGGCAATCACTCACCTCAGCCTCCCAAGGCGCGGGATGACAGGCTGAGCCACCGAGCCCGGCTAGCTCAAGTCTTGAGTGACGTGCCCCATCTCTCCAGCCTGCTCCTGGTGACCCCACTCCCATCCTCTTCTCTTGGAGAGTGGAGGCAGGGGAACATGGTGGTTAGTGCCCAGGGCTCTGGAGTCAGATGGGCCTTCTCTTGTTTTCCAGCCTGTGTGAGCTTAGATGAGTGGCTTACCCTCTCCGAACCCCCGGTTCCTCGTCTGTAAAATGGGAACTTTTTTTTTAATGAAGTTGGGTCTCACTCTGTTGTCCAGGCTGGAGTGGAGTGTTGTGATCACAGCTCACTGCAGCCTCAACTTCCTGGGCTCAGCTGATCATTCTGCCTCAGCCTCCCGAGTACCTGGGACTATAAGACGTGTACCACCATGCCCACTAAGCTTAAACATTTTTTTTTGTAGGGATGGTATCTTGCTATGGTGCCCAAGCTGGTCTCAAACTCATAGGCTCAAGTGATCCTCCGACCTTGGCCTCCCAAAATGCTGGGATTATAGGTGTGAGCCACCATGCCTGGCCTGGGAACACCATTCCTTGACTCTGGATTAAATAAACCCAAGGCATAAGACACTAGACAAACAGGAAGGGCCTGGGCAAGATTGGAGAGCAACCTGCAGGAGACAGCAGGGGTGAGAGTGGAGTTAGCACCTCTCCTCTGCAGGATTCCACCTCTGCATGGCCTCTGCCCCTAGGGACTGACCCGTATCTTCCTGAACTACAAAGGCCCTCGCTCCAGAAAAAATTAACAGCCCAACAAAGAGCAGGGCTCACGTTCTGATCTATGACCCGTAGGATTGCACAAAGAGAGGCTTTCAGCCCAAGGAAGGGCCTCCCAGGTAGGCCAGGGACACAGGGGTATTCGTGGCTTGTGCCCCTCCCGCACCCACCCCTCCTCCCGTCTCTCCACCCAGTCCCGGACTCCACCCCTGGTGCTTTCTGTGGGTTAACCTGGGGGTCGGCACACTATGGTCTGAAACTGTTTTTGCAAACCTGCAAATTAAGAATGGCTTAATGGCGCAGTGCCTCATGCCTGTAATCACAGCACTTTGGGAGGCCGAGGTGGGAGGATTGCTTGAGCCCAGGAGTTCGAGACCAGGCTGGGTAACATAGCGAAACCTCATCTCTACTAAAAATAAAAAAATTAGCCGGGCATGGTGGCCCACTACTTGGGAGGCTGAGGCAGAAGGACCACCTGAGCCCAGGAAGTCGAGACTGGTGATGAGCTGTGATCATGCCACTGCACTCTAGCCTGGGCGACAGAGGGAGACCCAGACCCCCTCCCGCTCCAAAAGGAAACAAAACAGTGATTACCAGGGGCTGGGATAGGGGAGATATGGGTCAAAGGATGCAAAGTTGCAGACATGTAGGATCAGTCTGGAGACCTGATGCATAATAAGAGGGCTTAGTAATATGTGTTCGGATTTCCACTGAGAGTAGATTTTAGACGCTCCTGTCACAAGCATTAGGAGTATGTCACACGATGGGTATGTTAATTGACTTGACTTGGGCCAAAGCGCCGTGTTGTATACCTTAAATTTACACAATAAAAATTATCATTAAGAATTAAAATTGCATTTTGTTTTGCTACACGTATCGCCATCTGCGTCATATGTTTGATTCCAATTGAATTCTCCCCACAGCCCCATGGGAGAGGGAGGGGACCTATTGCAATATTCACCTATTATAAATGGGGAGACTGAGGTCAGGGAGGCGTCTCAGGTCACGCTACTTATTTATTTTTTTGAGTTGGAGTCTCACTCCTTGGCCCAGGTTGGAGTGCAGTGGTACACACACTCACGGCCACCCCAGCGTCAACCTTCTGGGCTCCAGCGATTCTTCCGCCTCAGTCTTCCAAGTAGCTGGAACTACAGACACGCGCTACCACGCCCAGCTATTTTTTATTATATTGTAGAGACGAGGTCTCGACAAGTTGCCCGGGCCTGGTCTCGAACCCGCGGGTTCGGGAAATCCACTCGACTCGGCTTCCCAAAGTGCTGGGATTACAGGCTGAGCCACCGAGCCCGGCTGCCACCCTACTTCTAAGGGGATGCTGGACTCCTACTCCAGTGCTCCTGATCAGAACAAAGACCCTCCTTACAAAGCAAAATAATTAGACAGAGAAACCAAGTGGGTTAGAAACAGTGGCGTTTATATCATACACACAGCTGGGCTCAGGATGACAGTGGCAGGTAGGGACGGGCGACCTCTGCAGCCTCCGCCGCCGACACTGGGTCTGCCCTCTCCCCGTGAGAATCCTGGCACCCGGTGTCCCTGCCCAGCTGGCCCTGAGAGTTGGGACAAGTCTGGAGAGGTTGGTCGGCCCTGGCGCCCTCCCCCTCCCCCAGCCCTGCCCGAGGGAGCTCGCCCCGCTGTCCTGGGGGTCAAGGCCGCGCACGGGTCGTGTTTGCTGAAGGGCTCGCTGACGCACGGGGCGGGGGAAGATGACGTCCCGCTGGTCACGGCAGGTGGCACGGCAAGGGCCCCCCCGTCCCGCGCGCAGCCGGCCCCGCCCCCATCCTCGGGGGCCACGGTGTCCCCAGAAGCGCAGCGCACGGCCCTCCCCCGTCAGTAGGGGTAGGGGGACACGGCGATGAGCAGGACGTAGACGCTCTGGTGGCGCGGCGCCGCCGCGCGCACGGTGAGGCGGTAGAGGCCGGCGCGGGTGAGCGCGCGGCGGGTGTAGACGGCGCCGAGGCCGGCGCGCAGCGGGCGCAGCGCGAAGGGGCTGCGCGGGTCGGGCTCCAGCACGCTGAGCTCCGTGCGGTTGGCGGGGACGCCGGACTCGGAGAAGGCGGCCAGGCGCGCCACGTCGTGGTGGGCGCGCACGCCCAGGGGCAGCGGCAGCAGCCGGTACTGCAGCGTGGAGGGGCCGCCCGCGCCGCAGTCCTGCGAGCAGCGCCGGAAGCACGTCCTGCGGGCGGGACGGACAGACGGCGGCGGGCTCGGGGCTGGCCCGCGCGCGAACCGGCCCTGCCCCCGCCCGCCCCTGCGTTCTGCCCACGCGCTGCCCGCCCCACGCCCCGGTCGCCTTTTCTTTTTTTGAGTTGGAGTCTCACTCCGTCGCCCGGGCTGGAGGGCGAGGCGCTCCCGTCCACCGTGCCTCCACCTCTGGGCTCTGGCCATCCTTCCTCCTCAGCCTTCCAAGTAGCTGGAACCACAGGCACGCGCCACCATGCCCGGCTAGTTTTTTGATTTATTGTAGAGATGGGGGTCTTGCCAAGTTGCCTGGGCTGGTCTTGAACCCTTGGGCTCAGGCAGTCCTCTCACCTCGGCCTCCCAAAGTGCTGGGATTGTAGTCGTGTGCCACCGCGCCCAGCCCCAATCGCCTTTTCTACAAACGCTACTGTTAGCGCATTTTAGATATTTTAGAGATCAACAAGCTGGGGCCCAAAGAAGCCAGAGACTGCCTCTTCCCGTGGCAACAGGTCCACCACAGACTTTCCCCGTCTGTGTCCCAGGACAGCCCAGCAGGCACAGGGCAGGGGACAACTCAGGACCCTGGAGGTCTCCCTGTAGGTGCCCTGGAGCTGATACACCTGCTCTGAGGTTCCTATGCGCGGGTGGGGGTAGAGGTTCAAAGGAACGTGCTTAGTACGCCCAGGGCCCCTACTTCCACCCTGGCCAGGTCTCCTGCCTTTTAAGGTCCAGGGCAAGTCAGCTCCACAAGAGTGGCAGCTCCTGACCCTGCAGTCCTCGTGTCCTTGGGTGGCTTATTTTAAAGCTTTTTTTTTTTTAGTTGGGGGTCTCACTCTGTCACCCGGGCTGGCTGGAGTGCAATGGCACGTTCATGGCTCACACAGCCTAGACCTCCTGAACTCCTGCCTCAGCCTCTTAAGTAGTTGGGTGTACTACCACGCCTGGCTAATTCTTCCATTTTTTTGTGAAAAGTTCTCCCTACGTTGCCTAGGCTGGTCTTGAACTCCTGGGCTCAAGCAATCCTCCCGCCTCAGCCTCCCAAAGTGCTGGGATTACAGGCAAAAGCCACCACACCTGGCCTCCCTGTGCGACTTTATGAGTGTCTGTAGCTACCGTGAGATTGTGGAGGAAATGTGTCTTGTGTTTGTGTGTGTGAGTCCTGGGGCTTTGTGTGTGTCTCTGGGTGGCATTCATGTGACCGCGTGTGCCTCCCTGTGTCTGGGGTTTTGTGTGTGTGCTCCTGGGTCCCCCATCCCCTCTCACTCTGTCTCTTCCAGCCCCCAGTGCTCCATGCAGGCCTGCCCACGTCCTTCGTGCAGGGAGTGATAGCGTCACGGTGCAAGCTTGCACCCCAAGGGTCTGTCAAAGGGGCCTCCAGTGGCCCTGGGCGGCCTTAGCCTGAGATATTGACTTGTGGGGCGGGGAGGGGGCGGTCCCAGCCATGCAGGAGCCAGCAGGACCCAGTGGAAGGTGCCCACCCACTGACCCCTGCACTGCACCCTCCTCCGCCCAGCCAGCTCAGCCCTTACCCGGGGCTGGAGCCCTGCCGGTACATGGCAGGGCATGGCGTGTCCACACACTGGTAGCTGCCACGAGTGTTGAAGCACATCTGGCCGGGCCCACACTCGATGTCCTCCTCCTCACACTCATTGATGTCTGCGTGGGGGAGGTCACCAAGGGGGAGAAGGAGATGAAAGGGGGGAGCCAAGGAAACCAGAGAAGTCGGGGGTCAGTGGGGGAGAAAGGCCCTTGGAGGACCAGTGAGGCCATCCCTCTTGTCCCCAGCCAGTGGGACCTGAGACAGCCCAGCAGAGGTTCCTAGCACCGCCCACTTCCTCTGGGGGCCAGGAATCTCCAGGTGGTGGAGATGGGCACTGTGGGGACTTCCCGAGCCCAGTGATGGGCAGAAGGGTCTGGGAAGCGTGGGCTTGCCCCAGGCAGCCACTTTGTCCTCTGATGCAGAATGCCCACCACCCGTGGGCAGAGTGCCCACCACCCGTGGGCAGAGTGCCCATCCTTGGCTCCCCTGGTGGAAGCCCCACCCTTCTCAGAGGACATTTGCTGACCCCCACGACACAGCAAGGGGTGAAGACGGGCAAAGCAGTCCTGATTCCCATTCTTCAGGGCTCAGGAAGCAGCGTGGCCGGCCCCAGCCCCAGCATGTGTCATGGACAGTGTGCCAGCTGCGTGCCCTGCGGGTCTTCTCCCAGCCATTTGAGGGGAACACTGCATTAGCCCCATTTCACCAGGCACAGAAAGGTGAAGCGAGTTACCCAGGGATACACAGAACAGCAGGCTTTGGCCCTGCAGGGCTGAGTTCGGCGCCTGCCCACGTGACCTTGGGAGGCTCCTGTCTGGTGACTGGGGGAGCTTGGGGGTGCTCACATAACCCCCCCCACTCATCGCCCTGCCCCCACCTCGTAGGGTGAAGAGGCCAGGCGGTGAGATCCCTGCCTGCCCCGCCCCACATCATCCGCCCTCGCCCTCTGGCAGATGGCACGCCTGGCCCCGCTCACCCTGGCAGTTCTTCCCGCTGGGGAGGAGGCGGTAGCCGGCGGGGCACAGGCACCGGTAGCTGCCCTCCGTGTTTCGGCAGGCATGCTGGCACAGACTCCTCACCTGGCACTCATCGAGGTCTGCCAGGGCACGGGGTTGGGGTGGGGGCGGGGAAGAGAGGCACGCTGAGTCACAGTTGCCCAGGGGGCCACACAACTCCCTGTCCTGCCCTGGATTCAGGGGCTAGGAGCCCCACCCCACCCCATGCTGGGCGCGGCACTGGGGAGGGGGCACGGCCTCTGCAGGGTCCAGGGCCGGCCCTGACCCCCACCCCCTGTGCCCACCAGACCCTGGTCACATTCTCGTGTCTATCTGAACGTGCTCCATCACTTCTGAAAATTTCCTTCCCTGACTACTTTACTTTTTTTTTTTTTGAGTCAGGGTCTCACTCTGTCAGCTAAACTGGAGTGCAGTGGCACGATCATTGAGGCTCACTGCAGCCTCCACCTCCTGAGCTCAGGCGATCCTCCCACCTTGGCCTCCCAAGTAGCTAGAATGACAGGCTGGCTAATTTTTTTTTGTTTTTGTTTTTGGTAGAGATGAGGTCTCACTGTGTTTCCCAGGCTGGTCGGAAACATAGTGCCTTGGCCTCCCCAAGTGCTGGGATTACAGGCGTGAGCCACTGTGCCCAGCCCTGCTTTACTTCTGAGTGTTTCCCAAAGATGGTTCTGAGGAATACTTGTCCAGGAGGTCTTCTCTGGGAAAAGCGTCCTGAAGTCAAATGGTTTGGGAAATCCATCCCCCCTTGGAAGACCCTCAACCGGCAGCACAGCTGAGGCTCTGGGACACCCTGTAAGGAAGCCATCACCTTCCCGCATTCACCTGCCACTTGCCTGGGAGTCCTGGGCTCAGTGCATTGTGCCCACACACCCAGAGCCCCAGGTGTCACAGTGGGTGTGTCCCCATGGCATGGTCGGGGCCTGGCCTTACCCACACAGACGCTGTTCTGCCTGATGAAGCCAGGGGGGCACCAGGCCCGGCCCACGCTGCCCAGGGTTCCAGGGCCTGGCCGGAGGGACACCCAGGCGTGGTAGGAGCTGCCGGGGATGGGGGCCCGCGGCCGCAGCCAGGGAGCGAAGGGGCCTCGGAGGCTGACTGTGGTCACATTCTGTTCACTGTGTTCCAGGGGGCCGCAGGCCTTGCCATCGCGCAGGAGGGTCTGGCCTGGGGGACACAGGCAGCGGAAGCTGCCCTGGAGGTTGTGGCACTGGTAGGCGCAGGCCAGGGGCTGCCGCAGACACTCATTGACATCTGTGAAGGGGTGGGGCCGGGGGCAGAGGGTGGCTTCGTCGCTCTGCCTGGCCCCACCTCCTCTCTTACCCAGCTCTTGGGCTACAGCTGCTCACACATGCGCTGCCTCTAACCATCCCTGGACCACCCCCAGCCTCCTCTTGGACTCCCCAGCTTGGAGAGGCCCAGCCTCCCCAGCTCTGAGCATCACCCACGACTCCGGTTCCCCTGAGACCCACCTCCTAAGCCCCTCTGAGCTCCACCCACATGTGTCCTCGGGGGGTGAGCTTTTGGGCCACAGGCAATAAAGCAAGGACTGGTTGGCTATTCTCAGCATTCACCGGCGTGAGCCGGCGGGTGTTCCCATACCTAGGCAAGGCAGGCCGGGGCCTTGCATCCGGTACCCCCTGGGGCAGCCGCAGCGGTGAGCTCCCCGGGTGTTCTGGCAGAGCTGGTTGTAGTGGCAATCATCCAGCCCCTCCAGGCATTCGTCCACATCTGGTAGGAAAAGGTGTGGTCGGGGCGGGGCCTAGCCCAGAGTTCTGCCCCCAAGGACGCACCATCGCCCTCCACATCTGGCCTCTTTTTCTGTCCCCGCCTCCAGCCTCAGTGCCACCAGGCCGTGGGTAGGTAGCTCCAGCACCATCCCTCTCAGTTATATCAGGCCGGAGGTCAGGAGGGTTCTGGGTCCAAAAAAAGGGAAGAGGCTTAAAGGCTGGGCTCTGGAGACAGAATCCTGGGTTCCGGCTGAACTCTGCCATACTCTAGCTCATGGGCAAGAACCCTCTCTGAACCTCCGTTTCCACATTTGCTAAAAGGGTAAGGACGCAACCTTTCCATAGGGTCGTGGTGAGGAGAGGATCGGGCCCTGCCTGTGAAGAGCTTAGGAGCCTGGTATGTGGAAGAGCTAAAAATTAAAGGATGATAGGCTGGGCACCGTGGCTCACACCTATTATCCCAGCTACTCAGGAGGCTGAGGTGGGAGGATCACTTGAGCCCAAGAGGTTGAGGCTGCAGTGAGCTGTGATCATGCTGCTGCACTCCAGCCTGGGCAACAGAGTGAGACCCCAACTCAAAAAAAAAAGGGAAGGAGGGAGGCAGGCAGGAAGGCAGGAGGCAAAAGCGCCCAAGAAATTGTCCAAACACCGAGGGCCATGAGGCCCACAGAGGTGCAATGGCTGCCTCCTCCAAGGTCAGACTTCACCCTGCTGCCCTCTCCACCAGCCAGCCTCCAAGTGCACCCACCATCAAGGAGCCATAGGCTGCTACAGCAAGAAGGACCCTTCAGGCCACCATCTAGGAGGGCCACCTAGGTTTCATCTCTAATGCACCTGATCCACAGTGGCGGCTGGAGCCCCTGTGTCGAGAAGGATGCAGAGGCTCTCTCTAGCTGGGCCACTATCCTTGGGGGAATGAGGGTAGAGGAAATGACAGCAGAGGTGGCATATGTGCCCCTTCCTGACCTGGTCCTCCTTCATGGAACAGAAGAGCAACCCGGGGCCCAGAAAGGCAAAGACCTGTGTCAAAGGGCACTCAAGCTGCCAGGAGTCAGGCTGGGCCAAGACTCAGACCTCCCAAGCCCAGCTCCTTCCACCGAGAAAATTCTGGTCTCCTGGAAGTCCAGCATCCCGGGGACGCACAGCCCCAGTCGGCTGGTCCTTGGCCATCCCTGCGCCCCCGTCACCTTCACAGCCAGCCCCATCAGCAGCCTCCCGGAAGCCGGGCCCACAGTCAGGGAGGCAGCGGTAGGATCCCAGTAGGTTCACACAGCGCTGTCCCTCGGGGCACAGGTGGGCATCCCGTGCACACTCATCCACATCTGAGGAGCAGAGCAGGACAGATGGCTGCGTGAACATGCCCCCTCCACCCGGCTATCCTCACCACCCCCGACTCTGGCCAGCCTACTCCACAGATGTGGTCCCCAGGTCTGGGAGACCCTTAGCAGGAGGATGCCCACTCGTGCTCGCTCTGTCATCCCCCCCACCTCTGTGAGGCACAGAGCCCACCCCAAGGACCCAAGGGCCTCAGCTCCCAGCTTCCGATATAAGGTTGCAGACAGCACCCCCTTGGGCACCCAACTCCAAGCCCAACGGAGGCTTGGGGGCAGGGATCCCAGGGTCAGATCTGTCATCCAGTATGCTAGGCACGGTGGCCCACGCCTGTAATCCCAGCACTTTGGGAGGCCAAGGCGAGAGGATTGCTTGAGCCCAGGGTTTCAAGACCAGCCTGGGCAACTTGGCGAGACCTCATCTCTCCAATGAATCATAAAATTAGCTGGGTGTGGTGGCTCACGCTGTAGTCCCAGCTACTTGGGAGGTCGAGGTGGGAGGATTGCCTGAGCCCTGGAGGTCAAAGCTGCGGTGAGCCATGATTGTGCCAACGCACTCCAGTCTGGGTGACAGAGTGAGATTCTGACTCAAAAAAAAACCAAACCTGTCATCCAGCAACATTGCTGAGTGGGACACATAGAGCAAGCAGACACAGACAGGCCTTGACACCCTTGTCGGCCCAGGTGATAGGAAAGGACGCGTGTTGGGAAAGCTTCTGTGGCCCACCCAGGCTCAGCGGTAGGATGGCCATGAGCATGTGAGGCCACACACCTGTTTCTGCTTCTGGGGATTACCTCACTCCTCCATACCTGAGGCTTACCCATCTAGCAGGAAGGGTGCTGGCGGGGACACAGCATTGGGATCCCAGCCTGGCATCCCACGCTCAGAAATGGGCCATTCCTGGTGGTATCTGCACCCGGGTCAGGGTCCTGGCCTCGGGGACCCTCCTGCACACCTGGGCCAGGTCCCAGAAGCACCTGCCCACCCAGGGGCTGGCTCACCTTGGCAGTTCCTGTCGTCCCAGGCCAGGGTGAAGCCGGCGGGGCAGGAGCAGGAGAAGCGGCCTGGCGCGTTGAGGCAGGAGTGGGAGCAGGGACTGGGGCCGCCCAAGCACTCGTCCCTGTCTGGGACAGGAAGGGAGCTGGTCCTCCCCCCTCCCAGGCTCTCCTGCCTGCTGCCCCCGTGGAAAGGCCTCCCGTGTTTGTGCGGGGCACAGGGGGTGCTCACCCACACAAAATGCTCCCTGGGAGTCCAGCTCAAAGCCCTCAGGGCAGCCGACTTCATTCTCCTCTGCAAGGGTCAAAGGGGACAGGTGCTAAGGCCATGAGCCCCTTCCCAGGCCGCATCTCGGCCTGTCCCGAGCCAGGTCGGTGTCAGGGAATCAACGAGCCTTTTTGCACCCCAGCCTGGCGGAAGCGATGGCTGCGGGATGTGTCTGAGCCCTGGGAGGGCTTCTGGTGGGACAGGACAATCCAGGAGACGCCATTCAAGCAAAACACAAGAGGCCAACCTTGCAGGACTGTCCTCCTGAGACCCCAGCGCCTGCGGGGAGGGTGGGCAGAGGGACGGGCAGCAAGGACAAAGGTGGGGTGGGGCAAGCTGGGGTTGAGAAGGGCACCTGCCACCCTCGATAGAGTGGTCACCAGATGCCTGGCTAGGGTTTCAGGGACAGCATTTCTACGGCAGGCGATGTCATGCCCGCCGTGTGGATGGGAACACTGAGACTCAGAGAGGGCCAGGGCATTGCCCTCGAGGTCCCACAGCCACAAAGTGGTGCAGGTGGGATTTGAACCGTGGTCTGCCTGGCCTCAAAGCTGTGCTCTTGTTCAATGTTTAAAACATTTGGGACCCGGGTGTGGTGGCTCATGCCTGTCATCCCGCACTGTGGGAGGCCGAGGTGGGAGGATTGCTTGAGCCCAGGAGTTCGAGACCAGCCTGGGCAGCATAGTGAGAACCTGTCTCTACAAAAAAAAAAAAAAAAAAACAGAAAAATGCGCTGGGTGTGGTGGCGTGCAGGTCGGTCGAGCCGTGATTGCACCACTGCACTCCAGCCTGGGTGACAAAGTGAGACCCGGACAAAAAAAATGGGGACCTCAAATACTGCTAAAATGTGTGTCTTGGCATATTTAGCATCCACCGGGGGAGAAGATAAGGCACATGGTGAGCTCCAGGGGCTCCGACTGTGGCTCCCGGTCCCTGGGTGGGGTCTTGGCACAAGCACCCTTGGGAAACGGGGGTGGGGTATGACTCAACTCTCAAACGCTAGGCTGGGGTGGCTGGGCTTTGACCCGGGCCTGGAGAAGGCTTGAGGTCTGCCCGGGAGTGTCCTGGAGAGCTGTGTCCCCGGGGAGGCATGGTGGGCGGGACAGGCCAGAGGTGAGTGGACCGGGTGAGCCAACTTTGGTCATGGAGGTCGGGTGGGTGGCTTCCAGCCAGGCTTGTGGGCCCCAGGGCCTTTAGCCGGGACAGCGGGTGCGGGGACAAGGCCGGGGCCTCACCAGCTTGCAGGGCTGTGGTGAGCTGGAAGCGCAGGGCCTCGGCCTCGGGGTCGAAGGCCGTGCTGATCGCCGAGGCCCGCAGGTGCTGCACCAGCTGGGGCTGGGGGCCCCGCGCTGCGTCGTACTGGATGCTGTGGTTGCAGCGCAGGGACCCGGGGACGCCGCCCTGGAGGAAGCGCTGCGTGGAGCCCACGAACAGCTGGCCAGGCCCTGTCTGCACATAGCGCTCCTGGAAGTCCTGGGGAAAGAGGAGGAGGGAGAGGAGGAGGAGGGAGAGGAGGAAGAGGAGGGGAGGAGGATGCTTAGGATTTTGGCTCCCGAGCAGCCTGAGGCCCTCGCCCCGGCTCGGGGGCTGGAGAGGCCAGGGGAGGAGACCAGATGGGCCTCGGTTCTTCCTAAGGCTAGCTGGCGGCTGCAGGCAGTTCCCCTTCGGTGCTCTTGCTTACAGACGAGGGAAGACTGGTACCAGGAAGCTGGGCTCAGAGTGTCCTCCCGGGCCCCCTGGAGCCTGTGACAGCCCGCCAGTGCCACCCAGCCCTGCCGGGGTCAGAGGGAAAGTGGGCCTGGCTGCCCGGGGTCCTCCTCGCCCGGCCCGCCGGCACCCCCGGGCTGGTCCACCTGCACGTGGAGGTCCGCCTCCGCCAGGCTCTCGGGGACGATGCCGTTGACCACCACGTCGAGGAGCAGGAGGCCGTCAGGGCCCAGGCCCCGCGCCACCTGGGTCATCTCCAGCAGCTCCCCTGCGACCCGGCCCCACATAGCTCAGTCTCCACGGGGAGACTCTGGGCTCGGGCCTCAGCCCTCCCAGTCGCCCGGCTGCCCGGCCGCCCGGTCGCCCGGGGGAGGCCCTGCTCACCCGTAGCAAACTCCACGTGGGATTCCTGCCGGAAGCTGCCACCTGTCAGGGAGTGGCCATTCAGGGCCTCTCCGCGCTCTCCAGCCAGGGCCCAGTAGATGGGGGCGATGGTGACCACCAGCACCCGCAGCAGAGGCCCTGGGAGAGGCAGGGCGTGGAGGCCAGGTTAGGGCTGGATCTTCGGGCCGGCTACACTCCCGCTCAAGGGCCCTCTGGGGCTCCCTATTGCCCGAGAAGAGCTCAGCCCCTTCCCAGCCTCGTGCCTACCTGCGCTCGTTATTCGACCAGAACCTGGGATATGTCAGAGGCAAATAATCTACTTCATGGAGTAGTTGTAAAAATTAATCCAATAAATGTTTGCAAAGGACCACCTGTAACGTGTTGATATTCGACCGGGTTCAACAGATACAGGCTGAGGGCGACTGGATCGTCTGGGAACTTGGGACTCCACAGACTGTCGTCACATATGTGTGGGACTGAGTTGGAAATCAAGCGTTTCCTAACTCTCAGGTACCCTCGGAAGAGCCTGAAGAGGAAGAACTGACCCAAACCATTTGAAGAAAGAGCCCCAGACTGCCCTGGACGCAGCTTCTCCGAGCATCTTGTGACGCCCAGCCCTCCCCTGGGGCCAGGTGGGGCCACGCCCTGGACATGGGGAACAGGCCCACTGCCCGCTGCTCTGATGCTCACGGAAGCCAGCCAGGCCCTCGTGCAGGGCTGAGGTCACGGGTGCTTCAGAGGAACTGCTTTTAGGCAAGACCCTGTGAGCGCTGCCCCTGCCCTGCTTTGGTCTCGGGACCCAGGAGGGGCAAGGTAGCAAGTCTACTCGGAGACAGCCACTGCGCAGACACTACGGGATGAATCCGTGGGCGAGGAGGGCTCTTGTCCTCTGGCTTGTTTTTTCTTTCTCTCTCTCTTTCTTTCCTTCCTCCTCTCTCTCCCCTTTCCCTCTCCCTCTTCCCCTTCTCCGCCCTTCTTTCTCCCTCTCTTTCTTTCTCTCTCTCCCTCGTCCATGCCCCTTCCCTCCCCCTCTCCTTCCCCTCCTTGTTTTACAGACAGAGTGTTGCTCTGTCGTCCAGGTTGGATCATAGCTCATTGCAGCCTCCACCGCCTGGGTTCAGGCAATCCTCCTGCCTCAGCCTCCCGCTGTAACTCTGGGACTACAGGCGCATGCCATCACGTCTGGCTAACTTTATTTTTCAGTCGAGATGAAGTCCCACTATGTTGCCCATGCTAGTCTCAAACCGCTGGTCTCAAGGGATTCTCCCACCTCGGCCTCCCAAAGTGCCGGGATTACAGGTGTGAGCCGCTGTGCCCAGCCTGGTCCTCCCGGTTTTCTAGCTAATTCAGCTCTCCACGTTTTCCACTTCCTTGATTCTCTTAGTCCTGGCCTTAACAATGGGGGGGGAAGCCCCACCCAGGAGTCAGTGGCTTGGAAAATCCGTATCTGAGCTCCTGCATGCACATAACCCTAACCATTCGGCTCATTCTTGGTCTGGTTATAAATGCAGGGTGATTTTATTTTGCAGAGGGGTTGAGATGGAGAGGAAGTTGCCCACACCTAAGTCTATTTTGACTTGGACCCAGCTATCAGGGGCGGTCTGACACGCTCCAGCCCTCGGGTTCCTCCTGGGTCAGGTACGTGCCATAGAGTCCCGGGTGGGCTGGGGCAATGGGCCCAGATGCAGGTGACGCTCCAGCCCCCACTCACCCACACTTGCTGGGACGTG